>JAODAL010023920.1:0-61689 GCA_025379985.1 Phyllomedusa bahiana | reverse complement strand
CAGGGCCCTACCCACGAGACAGCCGAGGGGTCCTGCAACTGACGATCCGCTGGCATCTATTGTCGCCAGCACTGGAAGGACCCCTTTCTCTCAACCTCACCTCCAGGGTGCTACCCCCCTCTTTGCTGTTTTACCACCGCTTCGCTCCATTTTCAGAAATATAAAAATTTGAGAAGGTATGGAATTTTTTTTGGAAAGCCCTTTTACAAAAGAGGGCAAATCACAGCTTTTTCTAAAAACCCCTAATCAAAAAAAAAATTGCTGATTCAAATTTAACTGCAAGGTGCTATAACAAATCTGGACGGGCAAAAGCCCAAAAAACACGATCTGTTATTTTTGGTAAATAAACGGTATTTTTTGCACCTTTCTTTCACCGTGGTGAATATAGAATTGCTTTTTTAAAAGATTTCGTAGATTTTTGCTAAATGAACATGCGGGGTGGCCAAAGAAAAAAAAAACACGTAAGTTATGTTTTGATATAATAAAAGGGGTATTTTTGCACCTTAAATTCACCTGTGGGAATATAAAAATTGCTGTTTTAAGATTACGTAGATGCTGCGTCAATGAACATGCGGTCGAAAAAATCAAAAACACAACGTTATTTTGATAAAATAAACGTATTTTTTGCCCCTTTTAATTCCCCTTTGGGGTGAATATAAATTGCTGATTTAAGATTTCGTAGATGTGCGTCAATGAACATGTTTTGGGTCGAAAAAGTCAAAAAACACGTAACGTTATGTTTTGATATAATAAATTTTTTTTTTGGCACATTTCATTTCACCTTTTGTGAATATAGAATTGCTGTTTTAAATTTACGATGCTGCGCAATAACATGCTGGGTCCAAAAGTAAAAAAAACACAAACGTTATGTTTTGATATAAATAAACAAAATTTTTTGCACCTTTCAATTCACCGGGGTAAATAAAAATTGCTGTTTTAAGATTTCAAATGCTGGTAATAAACTGGGGTGCGCAAAAGTAAAAAAAACACTATCTGTTATTTTTGATAAAATAAACTTTTTTTTTTTTGCACCTTTAAATTCCCCTTTGGGTAAATATAGAATTCTGTTTTTAAGATTTACAAATGCTGCTCAATGCCCATGCGGGGGCGCAAAAGGGGCCCAAAAAACACGTAACTTTTATTTTTTGATATAAAAAACGTTATTTTTTTGCACCTTTCAATTCACCTGTGGGGAAATAAATTGCGTTTTAAGTTTTACGTAATCTGCTCAATAACTCGGGGTGCGCAAAAGTCAAAAACACTAACTGTATTTTTTGATATAATAAATGGTATTTTTTTGAAACCTTTAAATTCACCTGTGGTAAATAAAATTGCTTTTTTAAGATTTACTAATGCTGCTCAATAACAGCGGGGTGCCAAAAGCAAAAAACACGTAACGATTTTTTTCGTACATACACGTTATTTTTGGCAACAAAACAACCTTTTCTGATACAAGATTGCGGTTTGTAATTTTTAAGTCAAGATGGATATATCAACACACAGGAAATTGGGTAAAATTGAACACCTACTGAAATGTATACTGATAATAAAAGGGGTTTTGCACTAACAAAAACCACATTACTAGAAATGAGTTTTTTTTCCCAAAAAGTTTTAGGCTGTCCAATACCAGGAAAAATTTTTCAATACAAAAATGTTTTAAAAATAAAAATATTCCACTACAATGTCTACACTAATTTGGGAACTTTTTTCCATGTTCTTTATAGAAGAGCTTGCTGGTTCCCCCGCCGGAATTTAAAAGCGGAAAAAGCTGCTTTAAAATTCCTACTACCCAATAAAATTTCAAATCTCTAACTAACAAATTGGGAAAATCACAGCTAATAGTAGAAATTTCTCTGTCGAAAAACTAATTCGCTGAGCTGTTTGGCCCAGGCAGAGCCAGTTCCTACCCAATAGACGCTGAGAGACACTAAGGCTGAAACAGGAAACGCTGTTCTATGTAAAACGAGGTCATGTGATTTTTTCCAGCCAATCGCAACCATACACATCCCAGTCATGACGTCGCACACACATCTCACCCTGCTCTATTCTGTAATCTCATTTGCTGGCCGCCAAAATTACAGGAAGCGCCGAAAAAGGCGCGATCTTATTAGATGATTCACAGATTTTAACCTTAATTATCGCATGATCTGGAAATTTCGATCACCATAAAAACCTTGCCGATTTCAACTTTGTCGATAAAAATCGCTCAACACTATTAGAGACAAAAAAACTTCTCCATTAAACATCGCTCAAACAGAACTTTAAGCAGCTAGGCCCACTCGTAAAACAACACTTAATCTGGGAATATGTTTCCCACATTAACTCCTTACAACTTCCTCATTATTGCCATGTTAACAAACCTAGTAAATTTATGGCTAGAAAAGTCATAAATGTTAAACCTAAAACTAAAATTCCCTACCTTTTATTTGCCTCCACGAGAAGTAGAATAGCAAATCCTCAACCTAAAGCTAATTTATCAGTTACTACACTAAACTATACAACCTTAAAGACGACCCCAGCATCTGTACTTTGAAGTAGACGATAATGAGGGTTCAATTCCTGTGATCAGCATAATTTATTTTTGTACATGTTTTATATTTTAAATTGTATATTTATGAAAACGTATGTATTTTTTATTGTTTGTATAATTTGTATATTCTTGGATATTACAGTATTTGTAATTTTATTGTAATGTTTTTAAACATATTTATGTTTTTATACATGGTAACTCTGTTTTTGTATTTGTCTAAATTTGTCATGTTATAACAGTTGTGTAAGGGTTAATTGTTCAATTAAGCCTCAGTCTCAATTTTGAACTGTTTAAAAGCCCTGTTATCTTCCTGTATTATGTGCCTGAGGAAACAGGGTAGAGTCCCTGCGAAACGCGTAGCTTTCCTGTTTTATAATTACTTTAATAAACCAGCTTGATGCTTAAGTTGGCTTTTCTTTTAATTGTTTTTGCTCCTGAAAGCGCCACGGGAACTCCTAATTTCACTCGTGTTACGAGTGTCCTTCTTTCCTCCTACTAATAAAATTATCACTTCCTATCACTCATATTCCCGACATAGGACATAACCAAACGTACTAGCGGGAAGAATGTTCCCACAAATGGACAAATAGATACGTTCTGGCGATCATGCAGGCTTCCAAGCGAGCCCCGCATGATCGCAACATGGGTCCAACGGTAAATTACTGCTGGCCTCATGCCGCATCACCCATAGATGGAGTGAGCACCGGCTGTGGGTGATTAACCCTTTGCTATCACCCCCTATCATGTTCGCGGTAACGAAGTTGCAGACAGGAGGAGTGAGCTCTTCCTGCCTGGTTAACATACCTGACAGGCCAGATGCTTTACTAAAGTAGACGTCACCAGACATGGTGATTGACAGTCACCATGGAGACCAGTATACAGCTTCAATGCTGTCTACTGGTCTCCCTTGTATCAGCGATCCGAAGATCGCTGATACAAATCTCATATGGGGAAAAGTGAAAAAAAATGTGAAAAAGTAAAAAAAAAAAAAAAGTTACAAAACATAAACACGAAAAATCAAATTAAAAACATGTACACCTCCCTTTTCCCCTTTACAAACGCCAATCGCCCCCTAAAAGATCAAAAATAAATAAAGTACCCATGTTTGGTATTGCCGCATGTGTAACGACCTGCTGTTAGGAAAGTTGACACAAAAATGGAAAAGTTATCCACCCAACTCAAACTCACTCAGATGGCAGCAGTCACAGGAAATAGAGATGGGAGAATTGATTCTAACGAAGTGGAATTCATTTAGAATTTCAGGAATACTTTGGTTATGAACGAAGTCGTTGTTTGGGGTACTTCTGGTGAACGAAGTGTGCTTTTCATTGATAATATGGCTGCGAGCACATGGCGTTACATGGGGCAAAGCATTCTGGGATGTAGAATGGCATAGCCGGCATGACATGTGCAGAGATGAAGCCAATCAGAGACCGGCGGGATTCTGTGACGTCACCGCACTATATAAGTCCGGGCGCGACGCTGGGAGCTCACACTCCTCTCACTGTACTGATCAGGGAAGGTGCTGCCGCGGCTGATTGTTACTGAAGAACTGATTTTTATACAGCGATTTTTTGGGGGTGTCTCAGCTTGGCTCAGAGACTGCTTCTCTTAATTTTCTATTTCTGATTTTGGGGTATTGGATCTGAAGTCCAATGTTGGACACTGCAGCTGCTTATACATTGTAATGCTATCTGCTCCAACAGCACATTGAATTTCCAAGGGGATCTAAGCCAGTTCCTGTTTGTATTCATTTATCACCCTACCGACATTTGCTGTACTCATCACGGCAATGTCGGGTAGGGGTTCCCGCAAATTGCCGTAATGAGTACGTCACGGCAATCTTTGCCGCTCAAAAGCGGAGGCGCGGCAAGATCGCGGCAATAAACCAGCCGGGGGTATATTACGCTGCATCATGCCGCATCCCCCCAAGGCCGGAGTGCGCTCCGGCCCGGGGGATTAACCCCTCCATCCGCGACATCTGGCGCGACATCGCGGCTGCGGGCGGCAAGGATGAGCTCCTGCTGTCCGCCGAGCTCGGCGCAGTACCGGCGCTGAGCGCCGGTACTGAATCTCCTACCAGACAGCCGGACGATGAATACAGCATCGGTTCTGGTGGACGTCAATGATGCCCACAATTCATTGTGGCAGCGAGACAAAGACAGGTGCCATGGAGACCAATACAGCTATTAGCTTATGCTGATTTCCTATTGCAATGGAAGATCGGACGATCGTTCATGCAATTCCCCCCTGGGGAAAGTGGTAAAAAGTATGAAAAAGTTAAAAAAAAAGTGTAAAAAAGTAAAACACAAACACAAAAATAAAATAAAAACACGTACATCGCCCTTTTTTTCTTCCCCTTTACAAACGCAATCGCCCTAAAAAAGAGCAAAATAATAAAGACCCATAATGGTATCCGACCGCGTGCTAGCGCCCACCCCTAATAAATCTGTCAGTTAAATTAACCCGTAACGGTTGAACGCCGTAAAAAAAAACCCCAAAAAACCAGTCCACAGAATAGGCGATTTTTGTTCATCCCGCAGCACATAAAATGAGTAAAAAGTAATCAAAAACTCATATCAACATCAAAGGATGCCAATTAAAACGCAGTTCATACCCGCCGGCAAAAAAAAAAGTCCTTACCTCAGCTCTGTATATCGAAAAATTAAAAAGTTCTGGCTATTAAAGATAGCGAAATGCCATAAATATTGTTTTACACAAATAAAAACAATTTTTTTTCAAGAAAAATTGTGCTTTCAAATAAAAACACTACAAAATTGGGTATCACCGTAATCTCTAACCCCACAGAGTGAAAATTTAAGCCTTGTCACGATACTGCACGTGAACGCTATAAAAATAAAATAAAAAACACTGCTAGGATTGCAGTATTTTCTTTCACCCTCAAAAAAAAAAAAAAATAAAAAAAAAAAAAAAAAAAAATAAAAAAAAAATAAGAAAAATACAAAAAAAAAAAAAAAAAAAAAAAAAGATACAAAAAAAAAAAATAAAATAATAAAAAAACAAAAAAAAATATAAGAAAAAAAAAAACAAAAAAAAAATGAAAAAAAAAAAAAAAAAAAAAAAAAAAAAAAAAAAAAAAAGAAAAAAAAAAATACAAAAAAAAAAAAAAAAAAAAAACAAAGAAAAAAAAAAAAATCATTCCAAAAAACAGATTTAAAGCGATTCCAAAAAAGTCTTATCCCCCAAAAATATTACCAAATAAAACCATCAACGCATCCCGCAAAAAAAAAATTCCCTATACATCTCCTAAACAAAAAATCAAAAAAAGTTTATGCTCTCAGAACTGCGGTGATGCAGTGTTTTTATTGTGTAAAACAGTAAAAACATTAAACCAATATACAAATGTGGTATCGTTGTAATCTTATCAACCGTGCTGAGTAAAACTAGCATGTCATTTATACCGCACAGTGACGCTGAAAAAATAAAAAACACATCAGGATTGCGTTTTTTTGTACAAAATGCGTCACAAAACCTTAATAAAAAGTATCAAAGCATCATATGCTCCCCGTAATGGGTATCAATAAAAACATCAACTCATCTCATAAAAAACAAGCCCCACAACACTCCTTATGCACAAAATAAGAAAGCTATGGCTGTCAAACATCGACAACTTAAAAACCGCAACTTTTTATAAAACGCGCATTCTATTTGTGTAACAGTAGTACTAAAACACATAAAAAACTATATAAAATTTATATCATTGTAAGTTGTACCGACCCCCATAGTAAAGTTATCCCGTCATCTTAATCCCGTATGGCGAATACGGGTAAAAATGAAGCCCAAAACTATGGCGGAACTGCTTCCCCCCTCCATTCATGGCCCCATTGCTAAAAAAAAACTATGAATCACCTGTGCGCCCAAAATGCAAAATACACCCTTAGTGGAGATCCCTGAGGGTGTTGAATCCCAAATGGAGCAACTTCTGGAAGGTTTCGCCTGTTTTTATACTTTGGGGCTTGGAGAGCGACATGGCCCCACAATATCTGTGCGCCAAAAGCCAAATAGCAATCCCTCCCTTGTACCCCCCTGCATGCCCCAAACAGCAGTTTACACCCACATGTATGGTATTGCCGAACTGGGAAGAAATTGTGTAACACAAATTTTGGGGCTTTTTTTCCCAAGATTTCCTTGGTAAAAAATAATACATTTTCAGCAGGAAAATTGCAGTATTATTGGAAAAAAAAATATATTTATTTTTATTTCAGAGCCGACCGCTAAAAAAAGTTGGGCAACGCCTGTGGGGTAGAGATACTCACTACCCCTCTGGCTATATTCCGTAAGGGGTGTAGTTTCCAATATGGTGTCTTGTTAGGGGTATTTATTACTGTTTGTAACCTTAGGGTGTCCGCAAACCTGAAATGGCCCTAAATAAAATTGTAATGAAAATGAGCCCCAGAGTCCAGTTAGGTCTCCTCCTATTCTGGGCTTGTTTGAGCCAAATAATGCACTATGGGCCACATATGGGATATCCGCTGAAAACGGCAGAATCTGGGGAATCAATATTTAATTTGCATTTACCGTATTCTTGTCAATAATGCATAAATATTGAAAATCCTGCAAAAAAAAGTGGAAAGTTTGAAAGTTCACTTCCAACTTTGCTTAATTTCTGTAAACACCTAATGTTAATAAACATTCGTAAAAAGCTGTTGAATACTTTACGGGGTGTAGTTTTTCTTAGATGAGGTCATTTATGGGGGTAATCCGTAACAAACAGGTCAATGAAAGTCACGGTGAACGGACTGGTCCATTAAAATATTATTATTGCAAATTTTTCTTGAAAATTTGAAAAATTACACTCAAATTTATAAGCCCCCTAATGTCGTAAAAAAAAAAAGACGATTTAAAAAAAGGATGCCAAACTAACAGCAGACAAATGGTATGATGCTAGTTTAGAAACTATTTTGAGTGGAATAACGATCTGTCTTACATGCAGAAATTTTTGAAGTTTGAAATTGGTAAATTTTACACATTTTTCACCATAATTGTTATTTTTCAAATAAACAATCATTTTTTGGACCAAAGATCTCACTATCTTATGGCACAATGTGTCAACGAGAAAACAATCTCTGAATCACATGATAGAGTGAAATGTCAAAAAGTTATTCTCACATAAAGTGACACATGACAGATTCAAAAATAGGCCCTGTCAGAGAGGCAAAACGGCTCCACGTAAGGGTTAAAGAAACAGCGTTTTTACAATACTAATTACCACTTTATTTTTGGCTTCGAAATTCTTTTGCGCAATTTACATCCATGGGTTAATTAGCGTTGTTTTTCTGCTGGTGTGAACTCCAGAGAAACCGTCTTTTCACCGCCAAAAAATAAAATTTTCCTGTAGGCCTAATTCACCAAGCGATGGTTAATTACAATTTTTTTTCTTGTTGTGTAGCGTATAAAACACGCAATTGTAACATCATACAAAGCGAGGAGTTGTTGGCTGCTCAATTCTTGTGCGCAATTTACATCCCAGGGGTTAATTAAGCATTGTTTTTCTGCTGTGGTGACAAAATAAACCTTCGTTTTCACCGCCAAAATTACAATTTTCCTGTAGCATAATTCACAAGCGAAGTAATTTCAATTTTTTCTCTTGTTGTGTAGCGGAGAAAACACCACTTTGTAAACACGCTACAAAAGCTCGTATTTGTGCTGCCTCAATTCTTTTGCGCAATTTACATCCTGGGTTAATTAAGCTTTTTTTTTCTTTTGGGGTACAAAAATAAACCTCTTCTTCACCCCAAAAAATTACAATTTTCCTTAGCATAATTTCACAAGCGAAGTTAATTACAATTTTTTCTTTTTTGTGTAGCTAGAAAACACGTATTGTAACACCTACAAACCTATTTTTGGGGTTTGCTCAATTTTGGCAAAATTTACATCCAGGGGTTAATTAAGCGTTGTTCGAATTTTACCAGTAAAATAAACTTTTTTTCACCGCCACAAAAAATTCTTAGCATAATTCCCATATCCAAGGTTAATTAAGCCTGTTTGTGCTTTATTTTCAGAAAAATACACAGAGTTTTAAACGCACATAAAAGAAATTTTTTTTCCTCCCCCATTTGTGGCGAAATTTATATCCGGGGTTTACCAAGCTTGTTACTGGGTCATTTGAGTAAAATACAGGGTGAAATTATCATAACAATATCTTCATCAAACATTGTCTTACTTTAAACAAACATATGTTAGACAGAGAGGGGGCAGGCCTTTCACCTGCGAGTGGCAGAGGCAAAAACATCCGGGGCCCGGGGTCGCAGCACAGGGGGGACGTCGCAGCAGGGCACTCGGTGAGGCCACAACTGCCCTGTCACTAGCGGCCGTGTGCTACAAAAACCCAAGATTTTCTTGATTGGTTGACGGGGTCACCCCTTCTTTCTAAGCATCGACAACCCCAGCCAAGATCGTGGGAACTCCAGACACAAACCCTTTGTTGGCAGGCCCGGGGGCGGGGGAGCGGGCCCCCACCCCTCAACCCCCCCCCTGTCCCCCTCCGGGTTCCCTCAGCCCGAGACTACTAGTGGCTGGCTCAGCCCCCAAAACAGGATGAAAATTTGAGAGGGGATCAGCAGCTACTTGGCAGCGAAGAAATGGAGCCAATAAACCCCATTTCTTGCAGTAGGCAGCAAAATATAGAGTTAAAAGGGGATGGGGGGTCATGTGTGAGGGGGGCGTCTCTGCATACCAAAACCGTAAAGAAGGAACATGACGATGAAAAACAAAAATATGAGTACCACCGCACTTGGGACCGGGGAAAGGCAAGGGCTTCATCTCGTAAGAGAAGACGTCAGCTTGGCGCGGGAAGCGGCGCACAGCAAGTGGGTCTGTGGCCGTGATCGCGGGATAGCACATTGAGGCGGGGGCCAAGCGGCCAGGGGGTAAAAAACCCCTTCGCGGGGTCCAAGAAAGTAGGGGCACAGGGCTCAGCGAGGTAGCGGCGGCAGATCACTCATCGGAGCGGGGCGTAAAATCCATACTCCGGTGGGCAGTCTTTTCAAACCCGGGAGGAGCCGAATAGGGGTATATGTAAACTTAACAGAAAGTAAGCTTGGCCGGGGAGCAAACGTTGGTACCACGGCCCTCGTCAACACATCAGCGTCACCATCCGGGCCCCGGGGGAGAAATGGGCTCGATGTGGGGTCCACCCTCCCGCCGCAGCAACAGCATCAGCACACGTCCAGTGGCACCATGCCATTGCAGCCATCAAGCCCCCCACCACCTCTGAGAAGGAGTTTCTCTTTGACACATCCCCCCCAATGCTCCTCTCCTCGCTACCATGGCCCACATTTTCGCGAGGCGATTGCAAAAAGCAACAGTTTGCGTCCAACCATCCAATTGCAGAAGCTACCGACTCCTGTCCAAGTTGTTGGTGCAAACAGTCCCTCCCTTTCCAAAATGGGGACCCCTTTTAGAAACAAATGGCTTGTCGACCGGGGATGGAGATTTTCCAAGCCGAAAATTTCTTTTCCAAAAAGGCAGACCAGCACTTCAAAATATGAGAACAGAAGGGGGAACCATCCAGAGCTTATCTTTTTTTTTCCAAGGTGCAGGCCGCGGGGCGCTGGGGGCGAACACGGTCGGGCCCGTAATTTCCTTTACGGCCCACTGGGAGAATGGCCTTTTGGGGCCCCGGGACACCAACAACTTGGGCAGGAACGCCGCTTTCTCCTCCACGTTTTCAAAAATGTTGCTCCTGCGCCAAGTTTGCCTCCCCTCCTCCACCACCACCACCACTCACCCTACAAGTACTGCCCAAAACCCCAAAATAGGGGACAGGGTTCACCAGTTCTACACCCGGGTTTCCTCGGAACAATCAACAGGGGGGGAACTGGGGTCCGCGTCATCTCAAGAAAACGAGTGTGGCTTTCTCCGGGCCAACGCAAATTTTGGGAAATATGGGATGGGCAATGAGAGGAACAGGGTTCTGCGCGCACCGAGGGGAAAATGGTCAATGCGCCCTGCATGGCGCATTGTTCAATCTGGTTGTAAAAGGGCCTGAATCATCCACCGATCTTCAGAAATCTAAAAGGGCCCGGGAAACTGTGCAAAGCACTTCATCCATTCCACAAAGCCAGGAACACCCCCCTCGAGTTGCTGCGGCAGAACGGGCCCCCCCCCAACCACCGATAGCGATGTTTCCCCCCCGTTGGGAATTCCAAACTCCATGTTGGGGCCGATTTTTTGAAAAAAAGCCATTAAAATTTTTTGATGACCAGGCGACAGGGACCCCCTGGTAACTTTGATGTCAGCCATGGCACTCAGCTTGACACCTGCCGTTTGTTAGGCCTTTCGGGGAGCCACATTATTTGTCAATCGCCAGACTCGGGAGAATAACGTCATTCCACTGCTTTATGTCCTGGAACAGAGTGAAAAATCTGTCTGGCAGTGGACTGGAGACGTGGCGACTCATCTCGGGCCACTGAGCCCGGGTGGGGATGAAAGGAGGGGAGGAGGGGGAAAAATTGGAGCAGAACATTGTTCGGTGAAATAGTGGTTTTTTCTCCCCGGGTACAAGAGAGGAGGGCAGAAGCAGCTGGGGGAGGAGATGGGGATAGGAAAAAGGGGCAGATACCCCCAACACAGGGCATAACGGGAATGGGGGCAGGGACCCCCTCGGATCACATGTCAGAGGGCCCCACTGCAAATTGCCGGGCTGGGACAGCCGAATAGTCACACCCGGGCAAGGGATGACTTCGGGGCTCTCCACCCTATTGACCCTCGCTACCTCCAAAAGGGGAGTTTTTTCCACTATTAGAGGGAGGCCCCAAACCCAAATACAAGAAATCCTCCTAGTCATTGGGGCCGCCCTATGGCGCATCGCCCCCCCTTCAGCGTCTGCCCGGGTTTTTTTCTTCATGCCCCTCATACTGCCGCGGCCCCGGGGGTAAAGGTGGGGGGGTAGGAGCATACCACTCCATCAGCAAACCAAGTCTGGAGTCACTAAGAGCACTTCCTTCACCCCCTAGTGAGGAGGGGCATCACCACAGCAGCAGCAGGACCTGGAGCAGACCCGAAAAACCCAAAGGTGGGGGGCCTACTTTGGGGCAGCACCTGCACCCCGTTAGAAAATCCGCTGGGCTACTGGGCAGCCAAACTGGTGTGTACCCGCAACTTGCCGAGTTTTTCAGTGGGGAAGCGTCCCTGCCCGGCCATTGTTGGGATCAAGCGGGTGTTCAGTGCGCGGGGGGCCCTCATTACCCCAAAAAAAACCCCCTTTTTCCACGGGGAAATTTTTGGGAAAAACTGACCTTTTTAAGATGAAATCAGGGTGGGTTGGCCAGGATTTCCCACACAAAACCCAAAGCCTTAGGGGTCAACTAAAATCACCATGACGCCCACCCAAACTGTGAGAAATAGTCGGGTTTTAAACACCTGCCTCAGCCACTATTCTGATCCGCCACCCGCTGATGCCACACACGCTGACAAATTTTGCATCGCCACCATCCATCTTTACCAGGGGGCGGGAAATTTCCACCCCCCCCCCCCCCACTCTGTCATTTTGCCACTTCGACTTCACGCTGTTGTTGCTGGTGCCCCGACATCCACACTTGTCATTTGGCCACTGTCTGACCTCCCCGCTGCTCTGTGGCGATCCGTGACCTACACACTGTGTCATTGTCCACTCTGTGGGCCACTCCTGTTTTTGCTCTCCAGAATGTCATTTTGGGCCACTGTCTGACCTCATGCGCTGCCGTGACCTACACACTGGTCATTTTGCCCCTGTCTGACCTCATGCTGCTGCTGTACTCGCCCCGACCTACACATGTTCATTGTGCCACGTCTGCCCCATGCGCGCGTGGCTGCTGCCGTACCTACACACTGTATTTGCCACTGTCTGCCACATGCTGCTGCTGTGGGTGCTGCCCTGACCACACCTCGTCATTGTGCCCCTGTCTGACCTCATCTGCTGCGGGGGTGTTGCCGTAACCCACACCGTGCCATGTCCCAACTCTGCCAAATCCTGTCTTTTTCCACCTTCAGAATGTCATTTTGGGCCCCTGTCTGACTCTGCTGCTCTGTGGCTGCTGCCGTGACCTACACAATGGTCTTTTTCCACTTCTGACCTCATGCGCTGCGGGCTGCGCCGTGACCTACACACTCTTCATTGGCCACTGTCTGACCTCATCTGCTGCTGTGGGGTGCTGCCCCACCTACACACTCTGTCATTGTGCCACGTCGACCCAGCTGCTGCGTGGCTGCTGCCATGACCTACACACGTCATTTCCCACTCTGTGGCCTATCCTGTCTTTGCAAAAAAAAAAGAAAAACAGCCTGGACTACACGCAAGGAACAACTATTGGTCTCCGGAACACACTGCATAAAACTAACAAACAGCAGGGAGTGGGGTCCAGGAAATATAAGAACCATATAAAGTCCCATGCATGAAAAAAAATAAGAAAGAGAAATCTTTCACGGCACTCCCCATTCTTCACAAAAATGCTATTTTTTTTAGGCTTATTGACATACAGGGCATAAGGGGAGTAAGAGCGACAGAAAGGCAACAGCCTTTTTCGCGTGAGCCCAAAACGCTTCCTCAAAGCCTACGGTGAACTTGCGTCATCACGCTTTTATGTCCACCTGTATCTGTCAATCACTTTAAAATTTACATACAAAAGGTTACAAAAACAAACATATTATAAAAACGATGAAAGATCATTCCGATCATTGAGGCCAAGTGCCCCAGCGCCTCTGTGCGCGGGGACCCAAACGTGCTTCACACTGTAATAATTTGTTTTGCCTATCCATACCATCCAAAGGCACAAGGTTTTCTTTTAAACCTGCAAATTTAACCCCAGCTGTGCCCATTCCCATGGGCATCTTTCATATGGGCTACCCAAATCTGGGAACTCCCTTTTCGCTCCTAAAGAGAGTAAAGATGTTCCCTACTCTTTTGTGTGTGGCCCTAATAGTTTTTCCAATATAAATAAAACCACATGGGACCATAAAAGGCATAGACCACAAAATCCGGATTTACAGGTAAAAAAAATGTTTCGTTTTTATGTACATATTTTCCCAACTTTATGTTTGTAAAAATATCATCGAAAAATTTACAATAAGAACAATTCCTACATCTATGGTTACCGATAGGTAAACCCCTTTTTCAAACCAAACTAAAAAAAGCTAGTTCATTTAATCTCCCTTTAACTAATTCATCTCTGAGATTATGGTTCGACGAAACGAGACAAGAGGCGGAGATTGTGTTTTTTCTCCTGGAGAAATATATCATTACTCAGGGAAGTACCATAACGATTTTATTTGGGACATTTAATTTGGTCTTTTCCAAAGGGCATATTGAAATGAGAAGATACATCTGTTTTATTTTTCAGGACAAATTAAAACTACCAAATCGCTATTGGTACTTGCCTGAGTAATGATACTACTCTCCAGGAGAAAACACAATCTCCGCCTCTTGTCCCCGTTTTCGTCGAACCCCTAATCTCAGAGATGAATTAGTTAAAGGGAGATTAATAAGTACAGCTTCTAGTTGTTTGGAAAAAGGTTACCTATCGGTAACCATAGATGTAGGAATTGTTCTTAAATTTTAAATTTTTCGATGATAGTAAAAAATTGAATTTGGGGAAATATGTTTTTTAAAGCAAACATTTTATTACCTGTAAATGGGCCCTTGTGGCCCTTTTTCCCCTTATGGTGCCCATGTGGTCTTTTTTATTTTTGGAAAAAACTATTAGTCCAAACTACCCCAAAAAGTTAGGGAACATTTTTAAACTCTCTTAGGAGCAAAAGGGGAGCTCCGAGATGGATAGCCCATTTTAAAATGCCCAGGGGAAATGACACAGTGGGGTTAAATTTCTTTTTTAAAAAAGGGAACCCTTTGGGTCCTTTTGGGGGATGGTAGGGATAGGCACCCCAAAATTTATTACAGTGTAAAACACGTTGGATCCTGCGCACAGGGGCCCGCTGGGCCCCTTTTGGGCCTCAAAAAATGGGAATGTTTCTTTCATCGTTTTTATAATATGTTTGTTTTTGTAACCTTTTTTATGTAATTTAATGTTGATTGACAGATTTCAGGTGGAAAATAAAAACGTGAAGACCAATTCACCGTAGGCTTTGAGAAGCGGGGGCCACCCGAAACGGCTGGGGTTTTTTTTCTGTCCCCCCTTACTCCCGTAAACCCTGTATGTCCCAATTTAACCTAAAAAAAAAACAATTTTTTTGAAGAATGGTGAGTGGGCCCTGGGAAAAATTTTTCTTTCTCTCCCTCCCTGTCTTTGCCACCTTCAATTTCCCTTGTTCCAAAAAAAGTTTTGACCCCATGCTGCTTGGGTGTGGCTGCTGCCGGGGACCTAAAACACTCTGTCATTTGTCCACTGTCCCGAAACCCCATGCTGCTGCGTGGCTGCTCCGGGGACCTACACACTGTTCATTTTGCCACTGTCTTACCTCCCTGCTTTTCTTTCTGGGCTGCTGCCGTGACCTACACACTGTGTCATTGTCCCAATCTCTGGCCTACTCCTGTTTTTGCCACCTCCAGAATGTCATTGTGCCGCTGTCTAACCTAATGCTGCTGCTGCCGTGACCTCCACACTGTGTCATTGTGCCACTCTGTGGCCTACTCCATTTTTTGCCACCTCTAGAATGTCATTGTGCCACTGTCTGACCTCATGCTGCTGCTGTGGCTGCTGCCGTAACCTACACACTGTGTCATTGTGCCACTCTGTGGCCTACTCCTGTTTTTGCCACCCCAAGAAAGTCATTGAGCAACTCTCAGACCTCATGCTGCTGTGGCTGCCGCCGTCACCTCCACACTCTGTCACTGATGTTGCCACCTGAGCCCTCAGCTTGTGTTTTTCCAGCTGTCGCTCGCACGACTTTATCAGGCTACATTCCCCCTTCAGTTTTTTCGTCAGTTTTGCCCTCTTAAGTCCCCAGGGAATTTTATAGTGAAGCGATTCTAAGAGCGGCGGCAGTCATCTGCATGTCATACTAAACTACAACATTGTATGAAGACCAAACCAAGCTCCCTCTGCATATTTAAGCATGGCACAACGTTCTACAGCACCCTGCAGGCTCTGTGCAACCTGGAAATAGCTGATTTTTAACGTGATTCGTCCCGAAGTACTTCGGAACAAAGTTATTTTTTGTCGAGAAATTCGGCGAAGTGAACGAACCGAATTTCGGGAAATTCGCCCATCTCTAACAGGAAACCATCAATTACGCAGGAGACAGCAGACCTGGCTAACAAAAGGCAAAGAATAGACCTCTCAGCAGGAGGCTGACAGCATCAAAGCATTGTCAGTTATTTCATTAGCACCTGACTTCGTCTGAAAATATATGGGTTCTCAGATCCCCAGGATCAAAGGGTCATGCCAGACTCAAAGGCACCAATATTTCATAAAGATTTATGGGAGACCCCTTCATCAGAGGTCCACCCCAGTTTCATATTTTTAAATATGAAACTCCCCACCTGTGGAGCTCCCACTCCCGAGCTTGTAGGGTGCAGGGTAAGAGAAACCCAAAGCTGGCCATAGAAACTAAGTAGGATGGGCATGTGTCGTACCAGGCCGTAGCTTAGGTCCATACAGTTCTGATGGTGCCACTGGCTCAATTCTGTCCCAATGCTCTGCCGCGGTGTGGTCCATTTTGTGTTCCAGCCAGAAAACAGCATGAACCAAGAGAGAGAAGTGTTAAGGCCATACCAGGGGCGTGAGTGGGTGTAACAGAGGGTGCAACGTGGGCTGTCCCAGTACTGTTTAAAGTCAAAACCCGGCTTTGCCCAGGGTCCTTCTCTATTGGAAGGTGTTGCACCCAGCGTACAGGAGCATCCAGAACCCATAGGACACATTTCACCCCGGTGTAGGCCAGCACAAGGCTAACCTAAGGTAATAAGAGACATCAGCTGCCTTTTTGCAACCATACCCATATTTGCACCTCTGGCCAATATCTGTATAAGTATTGTCCCTATGCATATATTGTTTGTCTATTGCACCCTCCAAGGTGAATTAAATCTATAAACTTTAATCTGGGCTGTTTTTTTGTCTTGATCATTAATCTCACGTGCCTTATTCTCGGTGTTTAATATAGCTGCCCCCAAGGTTGGTTCCTAGCCTTGTTGTAAGTAAGTAAAGGACTGGTCTTATAACTAATGAGAAACTGGTGGCGGTTTAAAAGCAAAAAACAAAAAAACAGAACAGCGATTTTTGTTCATCCTGCAGCACATAAAATGGAATAAAAAGCGATCAAAAACTCATATAAACACCAAAGTAGTGCAAATTAAAACGTTAGTTCATCACAAAAAAATAACCCTACACAGCTCTCTATACAGAAAAATAAAAAAAGTTATGGCTATCAGAAGACAGCAATACAAAATATTGTTTTACACAAAAAGTGCTTTCACATAAAAGAAAAAAAAAACTATATAAACTGGATATCGGCATAATCGCCTCAACCCAAGGAGTAAAACTAACCTGTCATGGATACTGTACGGTGAGCGCTGTTAAAGATAAAACCCACTACTAGGATTGCAGTATTTTCTCCACCCTGCCTTCCAAAAAACGGATTTAAAAGCGATTAAAAAGCCTTGTCCCCCCAAAAATGATACCAATAAAAACATTGAATCATCCCACAAAAACCAGCTGCTATACAGCTCCATACAGAGAAAAATATAAAAGTTATGGCTCTCAGACTATGGCGATGATAAAAAAAAATGAGTTTTCCATTTGTAATAAAAGTGTTTTTATTGTGTAAAAGCAGTAAAACTTTAAAAAATATACAAATTGGGTATCACTGTAATCATATGGACCTGCTGAGTAAAGCTAGGATATCATTTATACTGCTGTTGACGGCTGTAAAAAATAAAATTAAAAAACTACCAGAATTGCTGTTTTTGGTTCAAAATGCCACACAAAAACCGTGATAAAAAGTGATCAAAGTGTGATGTGCACCCCATGATGGTACCAATAAAAACGTCAACTCATCCCACAAAAAAACAAGCCTATAATCAGCTCCGTATACAGAAAATTAAAAAAGTTATGGCTGTCAGAATATAACAACATAAAAACGCAATTTTTTTATAGATATATTTCTATTGTGTAAAAGTAATAAAACATAAAAAACTATATAAAATTTATAACACTGCAATTGTACTGACCTGCATAGTAAAGTTATCCAATCATTTACACTGCATGGCGAACACTGTAAAATTGAAACCCAAAAAACAATGACGAAACTGCGTTTTTTTCCCCAAATTTTCATGGCCCAATGCTAAAAAAAAACTATGGAACACCTGTGCGCCCAGAATGCTTAATATATCCTTAGATGAGATCCATGATGTGTGTTGAATCCACAATGGTGTAAGTTCTGCAAGATTTCACCTGTTCTGGTACTTTGGGGGCTTTGTAAATGCGACATGACCGCCACAAAATTCTGCGTTCCAAAAGACAAATAATGCTCCCTCCCTTATACTCCCTGCCATGCGTCCAAACAGAAAGTTTCACCCATATAAAGGGTATTGCCAAACTTGGAAAAAAAGTCGTAAAAAAATTTCAGGGGCTTTTTTTCCAGGATTCTTTTGAAAAATTAAACATTTTTAGCTAAGATTGCAGATTGTTGGAAAAAAAAACGTAATTTTCACAGCCTAACGCTAAAAAAATTTGTGAAACACCTGTTGGGTCGATATACTCAATGCACCCCTGGATATATTCCTCAAGGAGTGTAGTTTCCTATATGGGGTCTTTTTAGAGGTGCTTATTAAGTTTTAGCACCTTAGGGTGTCCGCAAACCTAAAATGGTGCCTAAATAAAGTTGTAATGAAAATGAGACCCTAGAGTCCAGTAGGTGCTCCTTCTACTCTGACGCTTGTGGTTGAGCTAACTAGTGCACTAGGACTACATATGAGATATCTCTGAAAACAGCAGACTCAGGGGAATCAATATTAAATTGCATTTCCCTGGTTACATCTACCATGTTCTTGTGAATAATTAATGAAAATTGAAGATCTGCAAAAAAAGTAAAATTTTGAAATTTCACCTCCACTTTGCTTTAATTCCTGTGAACCACCTAAAGGGTTAACAAACTTCTAAAAGCTGTTTTGGAAAGGGGTTTAGTTTCTTAGATGAAGTCATTTATAGGAGTATCTAACATACAGGCCAATCAAAGTCACGTCAGAACTGGACTGGTCCCTAAAAAAATGTATATTGCATTCAGATCCTTTTTGAACTCTGTGAGTTCCTCATGACAACTTCTTCTGGCAGAGAGTTCCACTGTCACGGACGCCCCTGCGACCACTCTCCAGGGTCGCAGGCGCGCCCGTGTCCCTGCTCCCAGCGGAGCCCCGTCCAGCACGTCGGGTTCGGGGTCCGCTCATGTCTCAGCCCCCTCCGGCGTTCACTTACCCGGCCGCGCTCCTGATCTGTCTGGCTCCATCTCCCGGCGCGTAGCTCCGCCCCTAGGGGCGAGCGCTGGCAGTTTGAATTTAAAGGGGGAGTGCGCCGGTAATTGGCTCATTGCCGGGCACTGCTCCTATTTAGTCCGGCCCCTTCCTGCCGGCCCTCGCCGGATCTTGTTGTATCTCCGTTGTGAAAGCTCCCTTATAGTGTTCCTGTCTTGTCACTACGTTTTTGTAAACGAAACTCTTGCTTTCGTCTCCCATCTTCGAACCCTTTCCGACATGCCCTTGACCTCCCCTGCTTGGTCTACAGTCACAGAAACAGAGCCGACTGCATGACCTCCTGGCTGTACCACGACTCACGAGCCTGCATGCCGTTCGCTGTACCTCTTACCCCTTGCCACCACCGCAGGCATAAAGCCCTCGCCAGTGGTTGTGACATGGTGGACACCACGGCAGCATGACCATCCCGCTTGCGGCAGCTCTGGTGAAATACGGGTCCCACTTAGATTCACCACTCCATGGTGTGGGCTTACGCCATCGAATGGTGGTCATTGGATCCACATCCAGAACCGTATCAGTAGGATCCAAGACAATGGATCCAGCGAGGTACCGTTACCCAGACTGGCGGATCTCAAATGACCGTTTTTGCCGCCAATCACAGCAACTCGGTCAAACAAGGCACATCAACTTAGCAGCTATCCTTCCATGTTGCAGCAACTTCGGTCACACGTCCAGCAGCAGAAGCCTTCGCCATCGCTGCAGCGGTTGTTGCCTGCCGTTACGGTTCAGCGGGTCTGAGGGGCCCTAGCTTCACATGGTCGCTCCATTCTAGCTTGAAGGAGGACCGAAACTACTGCTGGGGGTTAATCGTTCCATTGCTATATGCACGTGGAGCTTATGGGGACTGACCAGTTTCTTGTCTGAACGTGCGAAGGTGGCGTTAGTGGTCAGCCTCCTCTCCGGAAGGCCCATGCATGGGCTAAGCCCTATGAGGACAGGAATTATAGAACCGATCAGTGACGCGCGGATATACAGTTGTCTCCTCAGTCGATGTTCCGCAACGTCTTCGAGGAAACCAGCACGTGCATCTCCGATGTGACAAGCCCTCCTAAAACTTACGCCAGGGGGACCCTGTCTGTAGGAGACTACGCGTAAAATTCCCGTACTTGGCCTGCTGAACTGTCATGGAACGAGGGCCCGCTCTGTGTGCTACCTAAAGAGGGGCTCTCAAGCAAGATAAGGAATCTTGGCGCCAGAGACCTCCCGTCTTCCTCCTCAGTGACCGATCCGTTTCCAGAGACCCGTACGAATCGAATGTACGCTCATTGAATGGGAGGCGGAGATTCCAGTAAAGAGCAACAGTCAGCCCAACCTCGCGGTTTCCTCGCCTGCACCAGTTGTTCCAGGGGGTCTACTGCGCCACAAACCGCAAACACCCACCGACGAGCCCATGCAGATTGATAGGGCGCCTCTGTGAGCAAGAATTGGCCCCAAGCACCGGCAAAAGAACTTGTGACTCTATTGTGGCACAGCCCAGAGCATATTCGGAGGAATTGCCCCAAGCGTCCCCCTCACTAGGATCTGTGGGAGAGGCTCCTAGGTGCAACCTCCTCCTCCCACGCCTGTTGATGCCCGTGCAGGGTTCGTGTCACGAGGACTGGTATCACGTTCCAAGTTTCGGCATTTCGGACTCGGGCTCGCCGGGAACTTCATACATCCAGTCATAAGTGAAGCAGTATCGGACTGTCGGTGGAACGCCTGGGAGAAACGCTTGTCATCTATTCCATCAGCGGGGGCTTGGAGCTGTTTTGCGTCACAATACGTCGGTCTGTCACAAAACCACTTTCCCTCCGTGTGGGGGCGCTGCATAGAGAGGAAGTCTCCTTCTACATGTTGACCTCGGGCTTCGTCGGCGATTCTTCTCGGACTTCCATGGATGCGGCTCCACTATTTAATATCCGTGGCATCTGGTCTACTGAGAGAGGGAGATTCATTGGGGGGTCCCAACTGTCTGGGGGCGTTGTTTGGTGGCACCCGACCCAGTTGCCTCCCTT
Organism: Phyllomedusa bahiana; assembly: GCA_025379985.1. NCBI lineage: Eukaryota > Metazoa > Chordata > Amphibia > Anura > Hylidae > Phyllomedusa > Phyllomedusa bahiana. The sequence goes on along the minus strand of JAODAL010023920.1, from coordinate 40,745 downwards.
CTCTCGCACTACCCTTCAGGAGCGTTGGCCCGGGGCTGCCGACACCGAATATCTGGAGTAAGCCGATGTGTTCTCTGAGAGCACAAGCTCGAGAGTCTTCCCTACGCATTGGCAAATATGATTGCTCAATCGACTTACTGACGGGTGCCAGATCCTCCCCCCACTCGGGGGCTGAGTATACCCACTATCGGTTCCTGGACCATGCATTTTAGGCCGAGTACATACAGGAGAATCTCAGGAAGGGGTTTCATCGGAAAGCTCCTGTCTACACTGGGCGGGGTTCTTTTTCATGAATGAAGAAGGACAGGTACCTTGCGGCCCTGATAGAGTACCGGGGCTTGAACAAGATCACGGTTAAAAGTACCGTTATCCATTGCCGTCCTGATCACGAATTTGATCGCTGGCAGGGCGCCCCAAGATTTTCTTCAAGTTGGACCTTAGAGAACGAAGTGGGGCACTACAACTGGGTCCGAATCCGCAAGGGCGACGAATGGAAGACGGCTTCAACCACCAGGGCTTGGGACTTGAGTACCTGGTGGTGCCCTTCGGACCCTGTGGCAACGCCTCCGCCGGTCTTTAAGGTGATAGTGAATGACGTTTCAGGACTCCTCATCACCTGCGTGGTGGTCTACCTTGATGACATCCTGGTGTTCATTTCCTCGTCCTCGAGACCAACATGCAGCCATTGTTCGTCAAGTACTGAGGACGTATCCGGGGGGTAGAACCACCTGTATGCCAAGCTAGGGAAGTGACTCTTACCATCAGACTAGCCTCCACGGGGTTTCTGGGGTACGTCATCTTGACCAAGGCTACGGATGGATCCAGCAAAAGTGTCTGAAGTGTTGCAGTGGCCACGCCCAGAAAAAACCCCCAAACCCCACCTCGGGTATGTGGGTATCAGCGATTCGTGGGCTTCTGCAACTGATATCCCAGCTTCATCCACAACTTCTCTCGCTGGTGGCTCCCGATAGTAGCCCTCTCCAATAAACAAGCTAATCCATGCAGCTGGCCGGTCGAGGCTGAGGAGTTCTCAAACTCAATGTACGCCTTCTCTACTGCCTCTATAATTGCACGTCAGGATTCCACGAGAACTTTCACCTTGGAGGTGGATGCCTCATCTGTAGGAGTCCGGAGCCAGTTCTTACGCCATAAAAGGGACCACGGGGTAAGTTTGTAAACATGCGGATTCTTCTCCATGAACGTTTCATCGGCCGAGAGGAAATTACACATTAGGCGACTGGAGCTTACTTAGCCTTAAAAATCTGGCCAGGAGAGGGAGTGGCGTTATATGCTGGAGTGTGACCGTGTTCCCATCCGTAGCTTACCTTGGACCACAAGAAACCTCAAATATCTGGAAGACGGCTCAGCGACTTAACCCACACCAGGCTAGGTGGTCGCTCTTCTTCTCCAGTTTCTGATTTTCAGATCCACTTCAGACAGCGAGAAGAATGTGAGAGCTGGCGGCCTCTCCCCGAGCACTATCCGAACGTGGGTGGGTGAAGAGACTTCTCCAGAACACATAATTCCTCCAGAACGTATCTCTCGGCAGCACGGTGGACATCCGGAAGGTCCCTTCCTGGAGGACTTATGTGCGTCCTGCTCTTCGCAGACGTATCTTTAAATGGGGACATTGCTCATTGGCGGCTAGGTCATCCGGCGCACCGGAAGGCCTTCTGCATGATTCCGGTTTCTATTGGTGGCCAGAGATGGAAAAGGAGTTAAGACTTCGTTTCGTCTTGTGGACTCCTGTGCTCGCAACAAAGACGCACGTCACAAGTCGGGAGCAGGCCTTCTTCAGCCTCTTCCCATCCCCACTCAACCACTGGACCTACATTTCGTGGAATTATAATGACTCCCTCGTAGTCTGGCAACACCATGTATTTGGGTCGATTACGGATCGGCTTGTCCAAAATGGCGCATTTTGTCCCGTTGCCAGGGCTGCCATCGGCTCCCGTTTGACTGAACTATTCTTCCTCCTTGTGTTTCGTCTGATTGGACCCCCTCAGCAAAATTGTCTCGGTCACCGGAGGAGCTCAATTTGTCTCCAGAATTTGGCGTGCCCTGTGCAACAAACTTCAGGGAAGCTCGACTTCTCTATCGGTCTTACCATCCGCAAACGAATGGGCCCGGTTGAGAGGGTCAACAAGCTTGGATGTTACCTTCGCCATTTCGTTCGGCATGTCAATACGTTGGTCCAATTTTACTGCCGTGGGTGGAGTTCTCCCTACAACTCTCTTGAGGTCTGAGTCCGGTGGGGTCCTCCCCCTTCTAATCGTGTATGGCTGCATCCCCCGCCATCTCTCCCTCTGGGCAACCTCTACGAGGTCACGGCGGCGGAGCATTGGCCAAAGATTTGAAAGGTCATCTGGCTCTCTGACACCGCCATCGTTGATCCGCGCTTCCGAAAAGCGCATGAAGACTCAAAGAGGAAGAAGAAAGAATCCCCCCTCCAGTCTTCTCCCCAGATGACAAGGTGTGGCTCCTCGTCTCGTTACTGTCTGCCTAAGATGCCTTCCAACAAACTGGGACCCCGTTTCTGGGACCCTTTGAGTGTCATCGCAGCATCAACCCGGTGTCATACAAAACTCCGGCTCCATCCTACGGTTGAGACATACCCCAATTCATTTATGATCCTTATTGAAACCCTGGGTCATTAATCCATTTTTCCCAGAAGGCTGTTTTCCTCTTCAGTCTTGTGGCTGATTGCACCCAATTGTCTTCGAGGTCACGGATATTCGGGGGAATGAGGAGAACTAGGGGGAAAGTGATACTTCCTGGTGTCGGGGAATGGAGGGGTCTCGTTACGAAGAGAGAGTCTTGGGAGCTTGAGGAGAATATCCTGAACCGCAACATCATTCCGAGATTTATTCATTCCTGTTATAAGGAGAGGGGGGCCCAAGGGGGGGCAGACAGGGGGGTACTGGTCACAGGACGCCCTGCGACACTGGTCCCGGTAGCAGGCGCGCCCCTTGCCCCTGCTCCAGCGGAAGTCCCCGTTCCCGCACGTCGGGTTCTGGGTTGCTCATGTTCGCCCCCCCGGGCGTTCCTTACCCGGCCGGCTCCTGCTCGGCGGGCTCCTTTCTCCCGGGCGTAGCCCCGCCCCTAGGCCGCGGCCCGGCGTTTGAATTTAAAGGGGCAGGCGCTTTTTTTATTGGTTTTCATTGCCGGGCCTGCTCCTTTTTTAGTCCGGCCCCCTTCCCTCCCGGCCCTCGCCGGTCCTTGTTAAAATTCCCGTTGGTGACAGCCCCTTATGGGTTTTCCCTGTCTTGTCATACCGTTTCCGACCTTTTGTTATTTCCCCCGTCTCGAACCTTGCCGCCTCCCCCTGACCCCTGCTTTCAAACGTCACCGAACCAGAGGCCCCCTGCCGACCCCCCACAACTACGACCCTGCTGCCTTTTCCTGTCCTTCCTTTGGGCCGCCATGCAGGCAAACCCCGCCAGGGGTGTGACCTGGGGGGACACCCCCCGAGAAGACCATCCCGTTTGGGGTGGGCTCGGTGAATAGGGCCCCCATTTTGATTCCACTCCCTGGTGGGGGCTTCACCATCGCTGCGGTGGTCTGTGGATCCACCTCCGCCCATAACCCCACATTCTATTGCTTCCCTTTTTGTTTACTAGGTTGAGCGATTACGTTGACCATCGACATCGGCGATGGTGATAGGGACATCATGACAAGATTCGATTGTGAGTGGTCGATTTTGAGCGTGACCTTAAAGTCTATGGGAGAGGAACAAACCCTTTTCTTAAACCCAAAAAAGGGGTGGAGAAGTGGAATTCATCCAACAGTCAAATAGTTCGTGTACATCTTAGGCAACACACTTAGGTTATAAAAGCCACAGAAAAAAAATCACCCACCATTCACTATCCCTGTCTTGTACCACAGCATGACCCTTAAACCTGCATCACCCACAAATTAAAAAGTGCCAGAAGGCAGTATGATTTGAACCATCATCTTACTTGAACTGGACATTGAATATCCCTGTCCTGGAACACAGCATGAGCCCCAAACCTGCATGACCCCCGGATTTAAAAGTACCGGAAAAAGGAGTCTTTCAACCACCATTTTAGTTGAACTGGACATTGACTATACATGTCCTGGGTCACAGCATGAGCCACAAACCTCCATGACCCCCAGATTCACAAGTGCCGTATATAGTAGTCTATCAACCACCATTTTAGTTTCACTGGACATTGACTATACCTGTCCTGGGCCACAGCATGAGCCCCAAACCTGCATGACCCCCAGATTAAATGTAACGGGTTGCGCCGCGGTCCGGTCCACGGGCCGCGGTCGCACACGTGTCCCCCGAGGCAGGTCCCCGGCGGGGACGAGTGCCGCCGCGGGTCCTACTGTCGCCCGTGGTCGCATCCGTCCCGTCTCCTTACCTGACCGCCCTCCCGTTCGGTCCGCGTTCCCTGCTGGCCGGAATGCGCATGTGCGCCCCCTAGTGCGCGCGCACGCTCGTTCATGTAGATTTAAAGGGACAGTGCGCCGGTAATTGGCTATTTGCCGGGCGCTGTCTCTATTTAAGTTTTGGACCCACGTCACTTCCCTGCTGGATCTTTGTTGCCCTGTGCCTTTGAGAAAGTTTTCCTGATAGTATATTTGCCTTACCGTGTACCAGACCTCTTGCTATGTTTCTCGACTCCGAACCTCTGCCGCCCGCCCTGACCTTACCGCCTGTCCATGACCACGAACCATTGCCGCCTGCCCTGACCATACTGCCTGCCCACCACTACGATTCTTGGATTACGATTTTGTACCTCGCTGCACCTCGGCTGCCGCCGCAAGCAGGTCATGTCAGGGGTAACGACCTGGTAGCCTCACGCTGCAGCGAGTCCATCCCGCTTTGTGGCGGGCTCTGGTGAAAACCGGGGGCTACTTAGATTCCGTTCCCTGGCGTGGCTTACTCCATCACTTGCGGTGGTCCAGCGGATCCATTACCAAGTCCGTTACAGTAAGATCCAGCCATGGGTCCCGTCAAGGTGCCTCTGCCAAGCATCGCGGATATTACGACGATTGTTGCCCAGCAATCGCAACAAATCGCACAACAGGGACAGCAGTTGGGCCAGCTGTCCGCCATGATGCGTCAGCTCCTTGCATCCCAGCAGCAGTCTCCGCCTCCGTCCGTGGCTCCGTCTACATCTGCAGTTCCTTTGGCCACCGTGGGACCCAAGCTTCGGCTCCCTCTACCCTCCAGCTTTGCTGGGGATCCCAAGCTCTGCCGGGGTTTCATTACGCAGTGCTCTATGCACGTGGAGCTGATGGCGGACCAGTTTCCCTCGGAGAGGTCTAAGGTGGCCTTCGTTGTGAGCCTACTTTCCGGGAAGGCCCTGGCTTGGGCAACCCCCCTCTGGGACAGGAATGACCCTGTGACTGTGGACCTACAGACCTTCCTCCAGGAATTCTGCACCGTTTTCGAGGAGTCGGCGCGTGCTTCCTCTGCTGAGACCGCCCTCTTGAGCCTTCGTCAGGGCGAGTCCTCTGTGGGAGACTATGCGGTTCAATTCCGTACCCCGGCTTCGGAGCTCGCATGGAACGATGCCGCCCTCTGCGCCACCTTCAAAAAGGGTCTGTCCAGCAGGGTAAAAGATGCTTTGGCAGGAAGAGACCTCCCGTCCTCCCTGAACAAATTAATTCACCTTGCCACTCGCATCGATATAAGGTTCACTGAGAGGCAGGAAGAGCTTCGCCAAGAAAGAGATTCTGCTCGTCCTCGTCGACATTTTCACCTGGCTCCTGTGTTCCAGCATTCTCCAATTCCACCTCCTCAAGAGGGGGGACCTATGCAAGTGGACCGGGCCCACTTAACGGAGCAAGAGCTGAACCGCCGTCGTGCAGAGAAGCTATGTCTCTACTGCGCCAGCCCGGACCACTTCCGCAGAAGCTGCCCCTTCGTCCTCAGCGTCCGGAAACGTTTCTCACCTAGGTGCCGTGGGAGAGGCAACCCTACGTGCAGTTTCTTCCTCTCCACGTTTGATGATGCCAGTGGAGGTGACTACTGATGCTAGTCCGTCGTTCCTGAGTTCAGCCATCCTTGACTCGGGGTCAGCCGGGAACTTTATCCATGCCTCTTTGTTAACCCGGTACCGCGTGCCTGTAGTCCGCCTGGAGAAACCTTTGTTGATTTCTTCGGTTAGTGGGTAGCTCCTCACTGATCCCATCCAGTATATAACCCGGCTGGTGACTCTCCGGGTGGGGGCTCTACATAAGGAGAAGATCAGGTTCCACGTTCTGTCCCGTGTTTCCTTGGCGATCCTCTTGGGGCTTCCCTGGCTGCAACGTCACGCCCCTACGCTGGATTGTAAGACAGGTGAGGTCCTGCATTGGGGACCAGAATGCCAGAACCTCTGCTTGGAGGTACCCGCCGGTGCCTACCACTTCCCCGCACCTTTTGCCGAGCCTCTGCGGGGCCTACCGCTGAGTCCCAGGACTTTGGGGACGTATTCTCCGAGAAGGAGGCCGATACGCTACCACCACATCAGCCTTACGACTGCCCCATTGACCTCCTTCCAGGAACCAGTCCGCCCCGGGGAATGGTCTACCCGCTGTCCGTATCGGAGACTCAGGCCATGTCGGCCTACATACAGGAGAACTTGCAGAAAGGTTTATCCATAAGTCCTCCTCCCAGCCGGAGCCGGGTTTTTCTTCGTACAAAAGAGGATGGTTCCCTCCGTCCATGTATAGATTTCCCGGGGGGACTCAATAAAATCACCATAAAAAACCGCTACCCTCTCTCGCTGATCGCAGAACTTTTCGACCGCCTCAAGGGGGCTGAGACGGTACGGTGGATCCGCTGGACCACCGCAAGCGGTGGTAGTTAAGCCACGCCAGGGAACGGAATCTAAGTAGCCCCCGGTTTTCACCAGAGCCCGCCGCAAAGCGGGATGGACTTGCTGCGGCGTGAGGCTACCAGGTCGTTACCCCTGACGTGGCTTGCTTGCGGTGGCGGCCGGGGTACAGCGTGGTACAAAATCGTAATCCAAAGGCGTAGTCGGGGACAGGCAGGAGGTCAGGGCAGGCGGCAGAGGTTCGTAGTCAGAGACGGACAGACGTTCAGGGCAGGCGGCAAACAGGCAAGGTCAGGAAACGTAGCGGAACGGACTGGTACAGGGATAAGCAATACGGACTCAAGGACACTCCAAACTCCTCTAAGCACACCAACATTCTGGCAAACAGGTGTCGGGGGGCGGATACATTATTAGGACCAGCGCCCGGCAAAAAGCCAATTACCGGGACACTGGCCCTTTAAATCTAACCAGCGGTCGCAGGCGCGCCTAGGGGGGTGCCCATGCGCACGAAGGCCGGGACGGACAGGAGGGGCCGTTCCCCGGAGCAGGGCCAGGTAAGCGAGCCGGCGTGGGGACGAGGGTGGCCGCGGGTGACCGCGATGCCCGCGCCACGGCCCTGGCAGGCAGGGAAACGGCCGCAGGGGCAGCGGCGCTCGTGGCCGCCATGACAGGGGCTAAGGTGTTTTCCAAGTTGGATCTGCGAGGTGCCTATAACCTCATCAGAATTCGGGAGGGGGACAAGTGGAAGACGCCGTTTAATACCCGAGATGGACATTTCAAATATCTCGTGATGCCCTTTGGGCTCTGCAACGCTCCAGCAGTGTTCAAGAATTTGTTAAGGGATGTCTCCGGATCTCTTGTACCCCTGCATTATAGTGTACTTGGAGGGACATCCTAATTTTCTCCCCTAATCATCAGACGCAACGAGCCCAAATGGCGCCAGGTTCTGCGACGTCTGCGCAGCAATCGACTGTACCCCAAGCTGGAGAAATGTTTATTCCATCAGACCACCCTACCCTTCTCGGGTATTTTCGTCTCAGCCAAGGGCCTGAAGATGGACCCAGTAAACTCTCTGTGGTGCTAAAATGGCCTTGTCCTGTCGGTCTTCGGGCCACCCAGCGCTTCCTGGGCTTCGCGAATTATTACCGTCAATTTATTCCCACTTCCCACTTTGGTGGCTCCTATCGTGGCCCTCACTTTGGAACGCGAACCCGAGATGTGGCCTCCAGTGATGAGAAGGCGTTTGTTGATCTAAAAAACTGCCTTCTCCACTGCACCTTTCTTGGTCCGGCCTGATCCAGAGAAGCCGTTTTTTCCCGGGGTGGATGCTTCTTCTGTGGGGGCGGGGGCAGTCCTCACACAGAAAGGTCCCAAGGGCAAGATTCTCACATGTGGGTTCTTCTCTAAGACCTTTTCGCTGGCGGAGCGGAACTATGCCATTGGGGACCGGGAACTCTTGGTCATCAAGTTAGCCCTGGAGGAGTGGCGACATCTGCTGGAGTGGGCTCGTCATCCTATCGACATCTTTACGGACCATAAGAATTTACTGTATCTTCAGACAGCCCAGCGCTTGAATCCTCGCCAAGCCCGATGGTCTCTCTTTTTCTCATGTTTCGACTTTCGCATACATTTCGGACCTGCTGAGAAAAACGTCAAGGTTGACGCCCTCTCCCGTGCTTCGGACGTGGTCGGTGAAGAACCCGTGTCACAACACATCATTTCTTCCAAACGGTTGGTTCACGTGGCTCCCGCAGATCTCCAGAACGTCCCTACTGGCAAGACTTTCGTGCCGCCGGCACTCAGGAAGAAAAGGGGTTGGAATGGGGCATAGCTCTCTCTTGGTGGTCATTCCGGAGCGCGGAAGTCCTACGCTTTGTTCTCTCGGCCCTACGGGTGGCCGACTCTGGCACAGGATGTCCAGGTCTTCACGCTCGCCTGTATCCCATGTGCTCGGAACAAGGTCCCACGCCACAGGCCTGCAGGTCTCTTGCATCCACTGCCCATGCCAGAGATTCCTTGGACGCACATAGCCATGGATTTCATCACTGACCCTTTCCCGGGCCACCTTTTGGGAATTCGGTCATTGGGTGGTTACAGACCGGTTCTCGAAGATGTCCCACTTCGTGCCTCTCCCTGGCCTACCGTCTGCTCCACAATTAGCTAATCATTTCTTCCGACATGTTTTCCGACTTCATGGGTTACCTTCACACATTGTCTCCAACCGCGGTGTTCAATTTGTTTCCCGATTTTGGCGTGCACTATGCTCCCGTCTACAAGTCAAGCTGGACTTTTCGTCAGCATATCACCCTCAATCCCAAAGGGCAAGGTGGAGCGGGTGAACCAGATTCTGGGGGAATACCTGCGTACTTTGTATCTGGACGTCGGACAACTGGGCCGAGCTGCTCCCTTGGGCCGATTCTCTTACAAACCATCGCGTCTCGGAGGCAGCCGGGTCTCTCCATTCTTTGTAGTCTATGGCCGCCCCCGCCCCCTCCCCTTTCCCTGCCCCTGATTTTTGGATGTGCCCGCTGTCAACAACCAAGTTGGGATATCAAGGCCATCTGGCAGGAGAGCGACGTTCCCTACTTCGGGCCTCTGCCCGTATGAAGACTCAGGCTGACAAGAGGAGAAGACCTGCCCCAACATTCCTGCCAGGGACCAAGTTTGGCTCTCCTCGAGGTACGTGCGCCTGAAGGTTCCTGTCTTAAAATTGGGGCCCTCGCTTCCTCGGACCCATAAAGGTTCTTCGGCAGTTGAACCCGGTGACGTACAAGCTCTCCTTGCCCCCATCTCTCCGGATCCAAGACGCAGTCCATGTCTCCCTCCTTAAGCCGCTGGTCCTGAAACCGTTTTTCTCACAGGAATGTAACACTTTCCCAGTAGCCAAGTCCGCTGACATCTTTGAAGGTAAAGGACATCTTGGAGATGAAGACGGTAGAGGGAAGCGCTTCTTCCCCGTAGATTGGAAGGGCTTCGGACCCGAGGAGAGGTCCTGGGAGCCAGAATGCAACATCCTGAATCGTGACCTCATCTTCAGGTTTCTGCATCCTAAAAAGGAGGGGAGGTCTAAGGGGAGGTGGGGGGGTACTGTAACGGGTTGCGCCGCGGTCCGGTCCACAGACCGCGGTCACACCCGTGTCCCCCGAGGCAGGTCCCCGGCGGGGACGGGTGCCGCCGCGGGTCCTACTGTCGCCCGTGATCGCATCCATCCCGTCTCCTCACCAGACCGCGCTCCCATTCGGTCCGCGTTCCCTGCTGGCCGGAATGCGCATGCGCGCCTCCTAGCGCGTGCGCACGCTCGTTCATGTAGATTTAAAGGGAGAGTGCGCCGGTAATTGGCTATTTGCCGGGCGCTGTCTCTATTTAAGTTTTGGACCCACGTCACTTCCCTGCTGGATCTTTGTTGCTCTGTGCCTTTGATAAAGCGTTCCTGATAGTATATTTTCCTTGTCGTGTACCAGACCTCTTGCTACGTTTCTCGACTCCGAACCTCTGCCGCCCGCCCTGACCTTACCGCCTGTCCACGTCCATGAACCATTGCCGCCTGCACTGACCATACTGCCTGCCCACCACTACGATTCTTGGATTACGATTTTGTACATCGCTGCACCTCGGCCGCCGCCGCAAGCAAGTCACGTCAGGGTTAACGACCTGGTAGCCTCACGCCGCAGCAAGTCCATCCCGCTTTGCGGCAGGCTCTGGTGAAAACCGGGGGCTACTTAGATTCCGTTCCCTGGCGTGGCTTACTCCATCGCTTGTGGTGGTCCAGCGGATCCACTACCAAGTCCGTTACATTAAAAAGTGCCGGAAAAAGGAGTCTTTCAACCACCATTTTAGTTTCACTGGACATTGACTATACCTGCCTGGGCCCCCAGCATGAGCCCCAAAACCAGATAACCGCAGATTAAAAAGTGCCGGAAAAAGGAGTCTTTCAACCACCATTTTAGTTTCACTGGACATTGACTATACCTGTCCTGGGCCACAGCATGAGCCCCAAACCAGCAATAACCACACAGTACAAAAGAGCCCGAAAAAGGCGTCTTTCAACCACCATTTTAGTTTCACTGGACATTGACTATACCTGTCCTGGGCCACAGCATGAGCCCCAAACCTGCATGACCCCAGATTAAAAAGTGCCGGAAAAAGGAGTCTTTCAACCACCATTTTAGTTTCACTGGACATTGACTATACCTGTCCTGGGCCACAGCATGAGCCCCAAACCTGCATGACCCCAGATTAAAAAGTGCCGGAAAACGGAGTCTTTCAACCACCATTTTAGTTGAACTGGACACTGACTATACCTGTCCTGGACCGCAGTATGACCATTAAACCTGTCTGACCCCCAAATTAAAAAGTGCCGGGACAAGGAGTTGTTGTTAACCACCCTTTTAGTTTCACTGGACATTAACTATATCTGTCCTGTACCGCAGCATGACCATTAAACCTGTCTGACCCCCAAATTAAAAAGTGCCGGAAATAGGAGTCTTTCAACCACCATTTTAGTTTCACTGGACATATACTGTCCCTGTCCTGGGTAGCGCTTGCCCCTCCGTATGAGTGCGGACCAATTGAGCTTCACTTGGAAATACTGGTGGTTAACGCTCCTGTTCCACCCAGGTGCCCTTTTTCTTAGCATTCTTTTTCTTATTTTACTCAACGTGCTGGAGGAAATTGTCTTTGTACTTTGTCCTCTGTCCGTGCTCCATACTCCATTGTCCTCAGAATAACCTACATCTGGTCAAATTTTCCTGTAACTCCCTTGTACAATTCAGAGGAATTTTTTACCACTATTTGTACATGCAAGTTTTTTAGTAGTTTTAATTCTAGAAAACCATTTTTTAAATAGGATTGAATCCCACCAGTCTTTGTTTTCTCTTATTTTAATTGTATTAAATGCGGGTTGGCTCAATACAGGGATTGATAGCTATGTACAAAGATCTTGCAAAAACAAGTCATTTTGCAATATTGTCCATTAACCAGTGTCATACTATTCCTGTTTCTGACAGCACCACTCATCACCCTTGAGCCACTCTTGGACAATTGTGAAGAACAAATGTCTTCCTGTTAGAAACAAAATTTTTTATAATAGGACCTTTAATTATAGCTGCATTCAAAAGCAAAATGATGCCCCAAAAATTCAAAGCATGACCCTTGAGCCACTTTGGTGGACAATTGTGAAGAACAAATGTCTGTTTAAAAACAACATTTTTTTTATAATAGGAACCTGTATATAGCTGCATTTCAAAGCAAATGTCCCCCAAAATTCAAAGCATGACCTTTAGCCACTTTTGGACATTGTGACCACAAATGTCTGTTTAGAAACAACATTTTTTTTTTTTTTTTATAATAGGACCTTAGATTGCTGCATTTCAAAGCAGCATGAACCCAAAAAATTATAAAAAATGACTTTCTCAGGACACTGTTAAAATAATGTGAGGGAGAAATGTTCCACTAGAATCCACATTTCTGTTGTCTAAAGAACCATGTATTATTGCTGTATCTCTCAGCTACATGACACAAAAAAGTTATAAATAAGACTTCCAGCACTATTAAAATTTCCTAGAGGGAGCAAATCCCTCTTAAATAAAAATAAAGCCCACATTTCTGTTCCAAAGGCCATAATATAGCTGTTATCTCACAGCAACATGACCTCAAATTACCAATGACAATGCGAAAAACCTTCTTTAAGAAAAAAGTGAGTAAATGAATATGTGTTGTCATGAAACCTTGCTGTCCTTTACAGTCTCCTCACCAGCAAAACCAAGCAAATATAGAACTGTTGGGAAAAGAGAAATAAAAATTGCCAGTAAGAAATGAACATTTTAAAAAAAAGTTTGCAAGAGGAACCATTTTCTGTTTGAAAGGAATGTGAAGTTAGACTGGCAACTAATCGGTGACCTCGGCAATGTGGGGCACACAACTCATCCGAAATCCATGCCTGATTCATCTTGATGGAAAGTCAAACGTATCCACATTAATCTGTGGAAAGCCGGATGCGTTTGTCTGTAATGACTCCTCCAGCTGTGCTGAAGTTCCGCTAGATATGACTCAGGGGCGCTGGCAGGACAACACCTCTATGGTCGTGACGAGCCAGCTCGGCCATTCGTCATTTTGAGGATACCCAGAAGTCTATTGTTCCGGAACACATACTAAAACCATCGGTGTTGAGAACGCAGATAGTCTGCGCCACCATGATCCTTAAACTGGTCTCTGAGTGTTGGATGTGTCCCTGCCTTGCATGCGTTGGTGAGGTGGTAAACAAAGATATTCCAGAGGTCACCCATTAGGCTTCTGCCACCTCTTTGCCTGCTGCTGCAGGCTAGCCGCAACGCCTACCTTGGCACTCTACTGCTGTCACGTCCTGATGTTGTTCCCACCGTGACATTTGGGAACAGTGAGCAGATGCAACAGATGTCCTCCCAGTTGATCAATCAGCAAGGTCTCCATTTCCTGCATTTTACTCTCTATTTGGGTGGGTGGAAGGAAAGTGCTGATTTTTATGTTTTGGACCGGGGGATCCATGAGGGTGCACCCAGTAACTGATGTTCATTTGTATGGCCTTAATGGCGAGGATCATGTTGGAGGAATGGAAGCATCCAAGCACCATGTGAAGATGGAGCCTTGCATTTCCCAACCTCTGGGTCGAGGGGCACTAGCATTCGGAACTGAATCTTCCTCATCTTCTCCTCCGCCTCAAATTCGCGCCGAACCTCTTATTCCACGGCAGGGACATCGGTAACGTCGGTGTCTAGAATACCTCCTCCTCTCCTCCATCCACCGCTTCCCTCGGGCACAGCTCATCACGAGCCCTGACTTGCCTGATATGAATGCAAACCCTGAGAGCTGATGCGCCAACCTTGCCCTAGCTCTGGACCCCGAACCAACTGCCTAAGAATACGATGAAATGTGAAACTGGTCGTGCCTTGTGTAATTTGACGAGAGAAAGGCCCATGTCCGCATCCTGTTTCCGTCCTCCTCCACTGTCGCTGGCGGACCATGTTGTTTCAGAGTGTCCAACGAATCGTTCCAGAACTAAGATCACCACAATGCACATGCTGACAAGGCATTGTCCGCACTGAACCTTTTGGTGGCTTCTTCCAAAACTGGCAAGGATTGTGCAGAGCTGCTTTCACCTGCCTCCACTCTCGTGGGCTCAACATCCCATAGGTTTCCGCAACCGCAGCTTTTCAGGCCATGTGTCACTCTCGACTGCCGTAATGGCATTGCCGCTGCTGCCACCAATCGCGGGAGCAAGTGAGGTGTGAAAGTCCAGCGAGTTGCCCACGTCAACAATGAGACGGTTGACGGGGAGGCCGTAGCTACGCGCAACGCACCCAGGCGGGGACGAAGCAGGGTGCAACTGCGGAAGTGCGAAATTTATACTTCGAGTCTCCTCAGCAGGCAGTCCAGACCCGGGGTAGCTCTTTAGAACATTTTCTCTAGACGACAGGTTCATGACATTTCCAGGCAAGGATGTGCTCCAGTCCTACCGATCTTTAAGGGCGTGCAGCAGATTTCCGCCCATTATCGCACACCACCTTGCCTGGCACAAGGTTCTTGGCACCCACAAGCAGCCTCGCGACTCGTTTGCGGAGAGCCTTCCACTAGCTCTGACCTGTGTGTGGACGGTGTCCAAGAACAGATTAATTTCAACACGGCCTGGTATTTCTCTTATCTCTGGGCACGAGATGCCACCATAGGACCTTGGGGGAAAGAACACTGCACCATCCTGCGAGTTTGAACAGCGTGCGCCGAGCCTGAGAGCCCCGTCACCCCCAGAGACATCCACCCAGCTCACCCAGTTGAGCGTTACAGAGATAATCGGCCATGTCCGTGCTTACTAGTCCTTTGTGTCAGTGGTCTGATGACTTTTTCCCGGCCACAGATGCAAACAACGCGCTTGAATTTAGATGACACGGGCTGGCCAGGGGCAGGGACGGCATTTTTCTGGCAAAGAAAATGCCTGCTCGGCAATCTGTATTGGAGGCAGCAAGGGCCATGACGTGGATGAACCCATCTGTGTCCTCCAGACTGAAAGTCTACATTTCCAAAGCCAAAAGCCTGCAATGCCGACATTCAGGCTTTTGGCTTTGGATGGTTTGGGTTTTAAAGTGTTTCTTCTGCTCCCAAACCTGGAAGGAAACCCAGAAGGCTGGCTAGCGTAGACTCGGCCGCTGGTACGTGGCGTGCAGGTCTTACAAAACTGCCGGAAGTAGAAGGAGGTAGGATGGGTCTCTGGTGGGCTGGTGGTACTCGGTGCGATGGTGTAGAACTGAAGCGAAAAGGCTGATCCCTGATCATGATTCTGGGAGACAAGGCAGCTGAGGAACGCTTGGTGGTGGCGGAGGAGTAGGAGGCGGAGACAGAGGGTGTGACAGTGGATTGGAGCCGTCGTCAGTCCCTGGCGCCAAGTGTTGCCTCCATTTGAACTCATGCATTCGCTGCATGTACTAGACAATGAAGGTGGGTTACACCACCTAAGGTCTTGCCTCTACTTAGCTTTACGCAGCATAAGGCTGGCATATGACATCGCTGGGTGAATCAGAGGCTTGTCAAAGAAGGCCCAGGCTTGAGAGGTCCTGGAGCCTTTTTGACGGCATAAGCGAGGAGCGGGGTTTGCGCTGACCGTGGCTGGCGGAATCATATCAGTACTTCTCGACTGCCCTCCTCCCTTTTTTGAGGCGAACCCCTACCGACACTACCCATCATCTTCCTCCTCGCCAGTGAATGAAGCGCTCGCAAGCAAATTCTGCTGGAAAAGACCACATTGGATTCCCAATGGTCCGTCATCAAATCATCATCAACAACAGTGACCTTGGTTCGTCACCTGACATTCTGTGCTGCATCCAGGAGCTGCGGGCTACAAGCAAGAGAACATGCAAGGCGTTGCCGAGACCGCGCAGAGGGAACCGGTATTTTTTGCCGATAGACCGGCTTCCTTCTCCTCCTCTGATGGCATCAGTAACTGGTCGTCAGAGCAGAAGAAAATCATCCTCTTTGGCCTCTTGATCTTTTAACATTCCTTCTGACACCAACCGCGATTTAGTCATTAAAAAGAGGGATCTTCAGAAAATGGATTATCCACATTGGTAGGGTACACGAGTTGACATTTGACTGCTTTCAATGGTGGCACGGATTGCTGGTGATAGCTGATGACGGACAATTGTGGCCGTGACTGGAGGATGAGGAGGTAAGACTGCTGATGCAGGTTGCATTAACCACTGAAGGAACAGATTGGCGACGCTGTTCGTTACTCTGAGATTCACAGGGCCCTGACCCATTGAATTGACAGGCCTGACGACCCTCAACTGACATTCCGCTGGAATGCGTGTTGTCGCCAGCAACTGAAGGAGCCTCCTTCTCCGTCCAGTACCTCTACGACCTCCATGTTCCTACCCCCCTCTTTGCTCGCTGACCACCTGAATTTCGCTCCATGTTCAGAAATATAAAAATTTCGAGAAGGTTCTGAAGAGTTTTGGAAAGTCCCTCTTATTAAAAGACGCAAATCCCAGCTAATTTTTCCTCAAATCCTCAAATCAAAACAAAAAGAGGATTTAAATATAACTGCAAAGTAGATTATCAACAAAGAAGGCCTATGCGCCAAGTTACAGAGAAAAAACAACGTAATCTGAAAATGTAATCGGAAATATAAGGTATTTTTGGCACCTATCAAATTCACCTTGGAGTGACCATAAAATTGCTGTATTCAAATTTCCACTGCAATGTAGAACATCTATCAACAAAGCTGGCCTGCTGCCAAAGTGAAAAAACACGTATCTGAAATTATTCGGATAATAAAGAGTATTTTTGGCACCTATCAATTAACCAGTTGTTACTATAAAATTGCTGTATTCAAATTTAACTGCAAAGTAGATCTATCAACAAAGCTGGCCCGCCAAAGTGGACAAAACACTTATCTGAGATGTATTAGGATTAATAAAAGGTATTTTTTGGCGCACCTATCAATTCACGCTGTTGACTACTAAATTGCTGGATTTCAAATTTAACTGCAAAGTAGATCTATCCACAAAGCTGGGCCTGCGCCAAAGTGAAAAACACGTATCGAAATGGTATTCGGATAATAAAATGTATTTTTGGCACCTACCAATTCACCTTTGGTGACAACCAATTGCTGTAATTCAAATTTAGACTGCAAAGTAAGAATCTATCAACAAAGTTGGTGGGGGGGCCTGCTCCCAAAGTTGAAAAAACACGTAACTGAAATGTATTCGGATAATACAATGTATTTTTGGCACCTATCAATTCCACCTGTGTGACTATAAAATTGCTGTATTCAAATTAATGCAAGCAGCCTCATGAACAAAGCTGTAGTGCGCAAAAGTACAAAAACACGTATCTGGTAATTTATTCCGTATGATACAAGAATTTTTGGCACCTTTCAATTCACACTGTTTGTGACCAATAAAATTGCCTGGAATTCAGATTTTAAGCGTGCAAGCTGCCTTCAATGAACAGAAGCTGTAGTGCGCAAAGTCAAAAAACACATAATCTGTTATTTATCGTATAAGACAATGAAAATTTTTTGTGCACCTTTCGTCAATTCACCTGTGGTGACTATACCAAAAATTGCTGATTCAAAATTAAGTGCACAAGGTGGTATATATCAACAAAGGTGGAGGGCAAAATTGAAAAGACAACACCTATCTGAAATGTATACGGATAATAAAAAGTGGAGTTTTTGCCCCTAACAAATAGACCTGCAGTTACAAAGAAAAGATGTGTATCCTATAAGGTTCAGTCTGCCCAATATCCAGGAACATATTTCAATAGAAAACTGTTATCAATAAAGCTATTGCAAGTGCAATGTCTACACTAAAAAGTCTTGGTGAACTTTATCCCAGTATTCCTTTACTGGGAGCTTTCTTGTGTTTCGCCCGCGGGGGCCCCCCCTCCGCTCCCCCACCCCGTGACTTACAGCGTAGATGCTCCTTTTAAAATTCTCTACCCTAACTAACATAAAAATCTTTCACAATCACTAATTCTAAACTAAATTGTAAGGATCACAGCTTAATAGTAGAGGGTTTCTCTGTAAGAATAGAATAATTTCGCTGAGCTGTTTTGGAACACAAAGCAGAGCGACACGCCTTCTGTCTGAGAAAGCTGATAGACACTGAGTCTGAACAGGAAACCGCTGTTCTACCTATGTAAAAACGAGGCGTGTGATTTTTTTTCCCAGCCAATCTCAACCATACAAATCCCAGTCATGACGTCGCACAAAAATCTCACACTGCACAATTCTGTAAGCTGATTTGCTGGCCGCAAAATTGACAGGTAGCGCCGAAAATTGGCGCGATCCTTAATAGATGATCACAGATTTTAACCAAATTTTCGCATGATCTAAAAATTTCGTATCAAGCAAAAAAACTTGCCGATTTCAACTTTGTCGCAAATAATCGCCACACAACTCAGGACCAAATCAGGGGGCCCGGATCCGCTCCAATCAACTGCGGGCGCGGTGTCCCGGGCAGACCTTTTAAACCTCAGCCCCGTTCCTCCAGGCAATGCCTGTCAAAGGAGTTCCCTTGTTGTTTCCCTGTGATTCATGGTGTATAGTTTTCTTCCTGTGTTTCTGACCTCGGCCTGTTTCTGACCTCGCTTTTGCCTCCGTTTTTTGTACTTGTCTCCTGGGCCAAGTTAGGCACCCCCGGCTTGTTTCAGAACTTCCACTTGGATTAAGTTTTCTTGTTGGCTTATCCCGTTACCCAACGCACCGTTTTTGACCCGGACTGATTGACTCTGTTTTCCCTGACGCCCAGCTACTTAGCAGCATAGGAGCTGTCACCATTGGGGTCTGCCATCTAGGGCAGCACGGCAAGTAGGCAGGGACAATGGGCAGGGTGGCAGTCAGGGCCCACTGCACCTCCTCTGACGTGACAACGGTGTTTTTCAACGCCAAAGACGAAATTTTTCCTGTTGATTCCTGTAGAGCATAATTTAATATCCCGAGGTTAATTAAGCGTGTTTCTGCTTTTTTTGTTCAGTAAAAGAAACGTCGTTTTAACACGCCACATACCAGTTAATTTTTGGCTGCTCACTTTTTTTGCGTAATTTATATCCTAGGGTTAATTAAGTGTGTTTTTGCTACTGTAGTCAGTAAAATAAACAGTGTTTTTCAACGCCAAATAAGAAAATTTTCCTGTAGCATAATTTATATCCGAAGGTTAATTAAGCGTGTTTCTGCTTTCGTAGTCAGTAAAATAAACGGTGTTTTTCAAAACCAAAGACAAAATTTTTCCTGTTGATTCCTGTAGCATAATTTATATCCGAAGGTTAATTGAGCATGTTTCTGCTTTTTTGTTCAGTAAAAGAAACACGCCACATACCAGTTACGTTTTTGCTGCTCATTTCTGTTGCGCAATTTATATCCAAGGGTCATCGAAGCCTGTTAGTAGGTTCATTTGGAGTCAAATACAGGGTGAGTATTTATCATATACAGATATCTTCATTAAACAGAGTCTGACATTTTTGAACAAAAAATATGTCAGAGAGGAGAGGTGGCAGGCTCTTCACATGGGGAGGGGGCAGTGGCACAAACAATCCTGAGCAGGCCCAGGTCCCCAGCACCAGAATAATGGACTCGCCAGCAGGGTCCACCTCGGGGGAGGCCAGAACTGCCGGTGTCATCTATGGCCGTGTTTGACCACAACCCAAGGGTTCTTGATTGGTTGACTTCCACTACCCCCCTGATTACAACTGACAACCCCAGCCAAGAGTCGTTGGGAAAGTCAGACACAGCCCTTATTTTGCAATGGACTGGGAGTGGGTCAGGCGGCCCTCACCTGTCCTCAACCCGCCTCTGTCCCATCCGGTTCCCTCAGCCAGAGATCTACTATGTGGTCTGGGCTCAGCGCCACTATACAGCGAGGATGAACAATTTGAGGAAGAGTCAGCAGCTATTTGGGCAGCGAAAAAATGGGGCCAATATCCCCTGCTTCTTGCAGTAGGCAGCAAAAGAAATAGATGGGGAAGGTGGGCATGGGAGGTCATGTTGTGAGGGGTCAGCCTTTTGCATACCAAGACCAGTGGGGAGGACAGCAGTGAAGATCAAAAAATTAATCGATGAATGATTAGCCGACTGCACTTGGGACCGGGTGAAGCAAGGGCTTCATCATCGTCAGAGAAGAGGGTCAGCTTGCTGCAGGCAGCGGGGGCAGCCAGCAAGTGGGTAGTGTACCGTGATGGGGCAGGATAGCAGCAGTGTGAAAGGGGGGAGCCAAGCGGCCACGGGGTAGAAAACCCGCTTCGCAGGTCCAAGAAAGTAGCGGCACAGGGCTCAGCGAGGCAAGCGGCGGTAGTAGTCACCAGTGCGGGGCGTTGGCGTTAAAATTTAGCTACTCGGCGGTGTGGCAGTTATTTGCTAAACACCGGAGGAGCTGAATATGGGTTAAAAGGTAAAATCTGTGGGCAGAAGTGAAGCATGGCCAGGAGCTAACATTAGCACCACGGCCCTGCATCAACAAATGCAGCGTCACCATCCGTGGCCTGGGAAAAAATGTGGCCCCAGATGTGGTGGTCCATCCTGCCGCCGCAGCAGCAGCAGCGCCCAGTGGCATGCATGCCATTGCAGCCAGTCAAGGCTCCACCACCTCTGCAGAAGGGAGCTGTTTCTCTTTGCCATCATCTCCCGTTCCAAATGCTCCTGCTCTTCGCTACTCATGGCGCCAGCAGTTGTTCAACGAGGCAATTGCAGAGACAACAGTATGCGTACTACCATCCTAAGGTGCAGAAGCTGACCGTGCTCCTGTCCAAATTGTTGGTACTGCAATCCCTCCCTTTCCAAATGGGGAACTCTGCACCATTCAGAGAACTAATGGCTTGTGCCGAGCCGAGGTGGGGAGTTTCCAAGCCGTAATTTCTTTTTTAAAAGGCGTAACCAGCCCTTCACAAAAATGTAGAAAAGAAGGTGGGGCCAGTCCTTGAGCTTATCAATTTGTTCCCAAGGTGCACGGCAGCTGGGACGTGTAAAGCTTTTAACTACCCGGTCAGGGCCAGTAACATTTCCTTTACGGCCCACTGGTGAATGTGCTTCCTGCCCAGCCACACCCAAAAACTTGGACAGGAGCGCCGCTTTCTCCTCCATGCTGTCAAACTGCTGCTCCTGCGCCAATGTCCGCCTCCTCCTCCTCCACCACCACCACCTCTCAGCCTCCACAATGCTGCTCCATCATACCACCGTGTAGCCACAGTGGTGTTTACGCAGTTCTACACCTGGGTTGCCTCGGCGAGCAAAGTCACGCAGGGGAGGAACTGCTCCAATCATGCAGCAAGAAATCGATTGTGTAAATTCTCCTCCGCGCCAACTGCAAATCGCAACCATGGTAACGGACAATGGGAGGAACATGGTATCCGCGCTGCACCGAGGAGAGATGGTCCATGCGCCCTACATGGCGCACGTGTTCAATCTTGTTGTGAAAAGGTTCCTGAAGTCTTCCACCGATCTTCAGAAGATTCTGAAAATGGCCAGGAAACTGTGCATGCACTTCATCCATTCCTACAAAGCCAGGCACACCCTCCTCGATTAGCAGCGGCAGAACGGCCACCCCCAACACACGCTGATATGCGATGTTTCCACCCGTTGGAATTCCAGCCTGCACATCTTGGACCGACTGTATGAACAGAGAAAGGCCATTAACGATTTTTTGATGATCCAGGCGGACAGGAGTACTCCCCTGTGTAACTTTGATGTCAGCCAGTGGCAGCTCATGCATGACAACTGCCGTTTGCTGAGGCCATTTGAGGAGGCCACGTTATTTGTCAGTCGCCAGGACTACGGGATGAATAACGTCATTCCACTGCTTCATGTCCTGGAACAGATGCTGAAAAATCTGTCTAGCAGAATTAAAATAAGTCAAGCACACCATAAAGGAGTAGGAGGGTGCTCTGGTGAAACAGGTCAAAAGACCAATATAACAGTAGTATAAATATACACCGGTACACCAAAATGTAGAGAGAAAAGGGGGTGTATTTATTTACAAAAGAAGCAATATTATTCCACAATGCTCCATAGGTGTCAAAACTAAGATAGATCTGATTACTGCACAAAATTCAGGGTTAACAAGTGGTAAGAGATAGGATGCAGATGCCTCTATTGTTTGTGACGTTTCGGCCAGCAGGCCTTTATCAAACAAAATCTGAAATGAAGCATAAAATTGATGAGTACATAATATTGTAACATGTGCAGAAGAGAAGGATAAGGTAGGAATAACAGATGACAAGCAAAAAGGGGAAAAGGAGAGGGTAAAAGGTGGAAAAGAGATAGAAAAGGGAGAGAGAGAGCCGAAAAAAGGGGGGAAAAAAGAGGGGAAGGTGGGAATAGAGGATAGAAGGAAAGAGGAGAAGATGACTAAGCATAGGATAAATATGTGAAAACTATGTAGGGAAGAGCACAGAGATAGAGGAACAAGGAGTACCTGCACTGGGTAAAGGGGAACACATAGGAGGCATATGCAGCCTGTAGTATAAAGTAAGAATCTATTGGAAGAGAGAGCATGGGTTAAAACCAGAAGAAGGAACACATATGTAAGGGCAGAAGAGTGGAAGAACGGTACCTGCGAGGTAAAGGTGATATGCGCTGAACGGCTGAGGAATGAGGAATGCTGGAAATAAAATAGTAGGTAAATGGCAGTGACAAAATGAGAACAGTGGGAGTGGGGGTAGGTAGAGGAAGAGGGAGGGCTAAGCACGTACCAGGTAGCAGAGGAGTAACTCCGAAACATGTCCGGCAAGGAGCGAAGACTGCGCAGAGTGAGGCCCGTCGGACGCGCCTTATATCGGCGGCCACGCGGAAGAGCGGGACATCTCGCATGCGCAGAAGAAGAAAAGAGACTAGAACGGGTAAGGGCCAGAAAAATAGAAAGAAGCATGCGCAGAAAGTTCGCGCATGCGCTGTAGAGAGGCTACACAGAGAAACAAGATAGCAGTGTGGGGAGTCGTGAAAAAAAGGTGGAGAAATGGAAAATATATGGAAAATAAAAGAGAAATAACTATGTACAGAGTGGAGGGAGGAATATAACAGGGAAGAAGGGATAAGTGATGATGGCATAGAATAATAAAGTGAAAAAATGAGGGGAGAAAAAGAGGACGAATAGAAGGTAATAACAAAATTAAAGAGGAGAGGAGGGACACAAGAGGTGGAATAGTTGTAAGGAAAATATAGAAGAACAACTAATTAAAAGGATAGAGGGGAAGAAAAAGCAAAGGGGAAAAAAAAGGGGGAAAGGACATACTGAACCTGGATGGTAGAGTGTAGAAAAATCTGTCTAGGCAGGGGACTGGAGACGTGGCGTCTACATCTCGCGGCCACATGAGTCCGGTGGGGACTGAACTGGAGGAGGAGAGGAGGAGGAGGAGGACATTGGAGCACAAGCATTGTCTGGTGAAATGAGTGGTTTTTCTACCCAGGTGACAGGAGCGAAGGAGCAGGAGAAAACTGGAGGAGGTAGATGGGAATGAAGAAGACGAGGCAGATGACCCGCAATCACCGTGGCAGTATACAGTGGAGATGGAGGCAGGGAGCCCCTCAGAGTCACTTGTGCAGATGGCCCGCAGCATGCTGATTTGCCTGGCTAGTGACAGCCGAATAGTCACCATCCGGTAGAGGGATGACTTCTGGCTCTCCAGCCTATTGGACCCTCGCTACCGGTCCAAAATGGGAGCCTTTTTCCCAGCTGCTGAGAGGCAGGACAAACTCAAATACCATAGAGAAATCCTCCGTAGTCAGTTGGCCACTGCCTATGTGCAGCATCGTCCATCCTCTGACCGGGGGGTTCCTCAGCGCTCACGTACCACTGCCACGGCTGCTGTGGGAAGGGTGGTGGTGGGGGGGGGGGTGGGGGGTAGGAGCAGTACCAGCTCCATCAGCAGCAACCTAAGTCTGGAGTCGCTGATGAGCAGCTTCCTTCATCCGCCTAGTGAGGAGGGTACTTGCCAGCAGCAGCAGCAGGATCTGGAGCAGACCCTGAACCAACAGGTGGTGGCCTACTTGGACAGCACTCTGCCACCCCAGTTAGAAGATCCGCTGGACTACTAAACAGCCAAACTGTGTGGCCGCAACTTGCCGAGTTTGCAGTGGAGAAGCTGTCCTGCCCGGCCAGTAGTGTGGCATCAGAGCGGGTGTTCAGTGCGGCGGGGGCCATCATTACCCCAAGGAGAACCCGCTTGTCCACCGGAAATGTGGAACGACTGACCTTTGTCAAGATGAATCAGACATGGATCGACCAGGATTTTCACACACCAATGCCTTAGGCATCAGTATACATCAGCCATGACGCCTCACCAAAACTTTGAGAAATTAGTCTGGGTTCAAACTACCTGCCTCAGCCACTATTCTGATGCCGCCACCCGCCTGATGCCACACATCTGCTGCCAGTTTCTCCATCTGCCTACCACCATCTTTACCAGGGACTGGTATTGCCACCCACCTCCACACTCTGTCATTGTGCCACTCTCTGACCTCATGCTGCTGATGCTGCTGCCGTCACCTCCACACCCTGTCATTGTGCCACTCTCTGACCTCATGCTGTTGCTGCTACCGTCACCTCCACTCTCTGTCATTGTGCCACTCTGTGGCCTACTCCTGTTTTTGCCACCTCCAGAATGTCATTGTGCCACTGTCTGACCTCATGCTGCTGCTGTGGCTGCTGCCGTGACCTCCACACTCTGTCATTGTGCCATTGTCTGACCTTATGCTGCTGCTGTTGCAACTGTCGTCATCTCCACCTTCTGTCATTGTGCCACTCTTTGGCCTACTCTTGTTTTTGCCACCTCCATAATTTGTCATTGTGCCACTCTCTGACCTCATGCTGTTGCTCCTGCCGTCACCTCCACACTCGGTCATGGTGCCACTCTGTGGGCCTAATCCTGTTTTTGCCACCTCCAGAATTTGTCATTGTGCCACTCTCTGACCTCATGCTGCTGCTGTTGATGAAGTCATCTCCACACTGTGTCATTGTGCCACTTTGTGGGCTCCTGATGTTGCTGCCACCTCCAGAATTTGTCATTGTGCCACTCTGTGGTCTACTCATTCTGCTGCCAAGTGACCGCTGTCTCACTGGGACACCCTGTGGTTTCCTAATGTTGTTTCCACCCTCCACCATTCTGCCATTAGGTTTGGTTTTCCCCTTCTTTTCACCTGTCAGAAGGAATGGGAAGGATCTGGATTGTCTAGCCAAAAGCAGGAGTGGATACAGAACACAGAAGACATGCAAATATCCCATTTACTGGTCATCTCTGTTTTGGATCAACTCCTGTTTGTTTTTGGCCTTAGCAATACTGATGGATTATTGACCGATTGAAAGCAAACACCGACGGATCAAAGGAAGGGCAAAATGATCAGTGACGTAAACGCAAAATTACTGCCGACACCCTCTCCACTCATTCGGGGGGGAGGAAGGAAGGGGGAGGCTCTACATGTATCAGCGTTTAAAAGAACAGGTTCTGTCATATTCTGTGACGGTTTAAAGCTCTCGCCTCATGGAGTGACCCCTGCTGTGACGTCCCCTTACTGTGCTGAGACCTGTGCCGGCTCCAGTACCCTACTACTGTGTTCTTTGACGCTATTCTTAGCCCTCAACTTGTTTTTTTCCAGCTGGCGCTGCCATGACTTTATCAGGCTGCATTCCTGCTTCAGTTTTTTGGTCAGTTTTGCCCCGTAAGTGCCCAGGAAATTAATGGGTGAATCGATTCTAAGAGCGGCGGCAGTCATTTGCGTGTCATACTAAAACACAGCATTGTATGAAGACCAAACTAAGTTCCCTCTGCATATTTAAGCATGGCACAATGTTCTACAGCACCCTACAGGATCTCTTAAGCCAGAAAATAGCTGTTTTTTAATGCAATTCATCCCGAAGTAATTCGGACCGAAATGGATTTTGTCAGAAAATTAGTCGAAGTCGGCGAACCAAATTTTTGAGAAATTCGCCCATCTCTAGTAAGTATGCAAACAGAAAACATTAATGTACATTCATTTGTGTACAGTCAGACGCTCTACAGCAAATATGTATAATAAGAATTAATAAATTCAATGTTGATGTCCAGTTTTCATTAGGGATTAATTCAACCCAAATCTACGCAGTACTCTTCAAAGCTTACACTGAGGGGGGAATATCTCTCCTTGGGGAGAGATACCAATAAATTGGTTGGTGTGAGGATTCCAGTTGTATAGTTGACAGTGAACAAGAGCACTGAGCTTGAAACGCGTCTGTTGGGCACATTGCGTTTTGGCATCTGTACATATGGCTGCTTTTTACATGTGTTGAAATAAATTTATGAGTTTTATCAATACCGGCGAAGAAGCTGTTTGTTGCTGTGCATCCCGCACCACGGAGCTGCATAGGCGCTTCAGAATCTTGTTGTTGTTGGTGTGAGGATTTACTCGCCTTTCAAACCTCAGTAGATCTATGGCCATAGTTAAATCATGTTTTTCATTGCAGTTTGTGATGTCCGTACTATGAAAAATGTATCCTGACGGATACTACAATGGGGCCATAGTGAGCTATAGTGCAAACATAGTACGATTAAGCAATGTTAGCCCTATTTATCAAACATGTATGATTTCTGCATGAGAACCAAAAGCAAAGTTGACCGTACTTTTGTGTCTGATGCACCAAACATATACACTCGGTAAATGGGG
This sequence comes from Phyllomedusa bahiana, assembly GCA_025379985.1. Taxonomy (NCBI): domain Eukaryota; kingdom Metazoa; phylum Chordata; class Amphibia; order Anura; family Hylidae; genus Phyllomedusa; species Phyllomedusa bahiana. The sequence goes on along the minus strand of JAODAL010023920.1, from coordinate 14,300 downwards.
CAAACACATATTGGACCTCTATGGCCACATCATGTATTTGCTACAGTATCTGTTGGGATAAATGTTTTCCGGTATCCCGACAGGAACCAAAGGCATAAATTTTATGTGAATGGGACCTAAATTTGCTCAGTTTTTTGGGGGGATTTTGCATAGAGCTAAAGCAAACAATAGTCTAAAGGGTCCTTGGTAGTCACAATCTAACCACAGCCAAAAGGAAGGAAAAGCAGCACATTAACTCTGTAAAAATACATTTTACGCTCTCAAGCAGTCAGTGTTTCAGCTTCATTTAGGAGTCATTTTCAAGCAAAGTGAATAGGTGCCAAGATGTTTAAATACCCATATTATAATTCACACTCGATGAAGCAGTAATTAATCAATAATCACAACAACATACAATGTGCATATCTTCAAAGTAGATAATATACATGTGACATATGACAATGCATACATATTTTTCTGTATGTGACAATATAAAAGAAATTAATTCAGTGCATGTGATAGAAAGTGTTACACATAATAAACACTGAATATAATATATCATATATATATACACATATATATTATCATATACACTGAATTAATTTAATTAATGTATGTGTGTATGTCTATATACATATACAGTAGATGAAATAAGAATTGAACATGTCACTCGTTTTCTTAATAAATGTATTTCTAAATTTGTATTGAAATGAAACGTCCATAAAAACCCATCCAATCCACACAGGCAAATAAATAAAACCATAGATGTCCATAAATTGTTATATGTAATAATGACCAGCTGGGGAAAAAAATTGAGCACATAAAGGAAAAAGGTGCACAAAGACATGAAAAGTCACAACAACAGCTGAAATATATCAGTAATTAGAAAGCTATCCTTCCACTTAGTGATAATATCAGCTGATGTAACTGATGACCTATATAAAGGTGCCTCATTATCAAGGTGCCATACAAGAAACATCACATGGTGGGTAAAACCAGTGAGCTGTCTCAAGACCTTTCCAACCTTATTGTTGCAAAACATACTGATGATATTTGTTACAGAAGAATTTCTAAAATACTAAAGGCTTCAGCGAGCACTGTTGGGGCCATAATCTGAAAGTGGAAATAACATCATTACACCATAAACCGGCAACAACCAGGTGTTCCCAGCAATTTTAAAAAGGCAGGGGAAAGTGAAAAAAATTTGTCAGAAGATTTGCCCCAAAAGCCAAGGACCCCCTGGGGAACTACAGAAAAAAACGGGAAATCGGGCAAGTACAATTGTTTCAGAAAAAACCCAAAAACTCCCCATTTCTAGGGCCTGTTGCACACCCCACCAAAAAAAGGACCCCATTTTTGAAGAAAAGGGGGGGTGGTTAAAGCATGTTTAAAGTGTGTTAAAAACAATATTTAGAAAAAGCCTGTGAAAAAAGGGAGAATATAATCTGGTCAGTTTGCCCCAAAATTGCTCTTTTTGCCTTTAATACTTCCCATGTTTAAAGGTCAAGAGGGGGCCACATATCACCCCCAAAAACACCGCCCCAACGGAAAGGGGTTTTGGAGGTGGGAAAACAAAATGGTGGGTGCAGCTTACGGCACGGGCCCAAAAATTTAAATTAAAATTGAAAGAAAGGAGGGAACAGAAACCAAGGGACTTCTTGATACAAAATAATGCCATTTTACTGGGGAGGGATGAAGTTTGGAAATAAAAGGGGGGGAAACCATTTCACCCAAAACAATGTTTAAAATGCCCCACCCGGGGTCCCCTGAGTTTAAATTTCCCAATAAAAATTTTATAAAAGGAAAATTTAAAAATTTAGTTAATAGAAAAAACCCCCCAGAATCTTCAAAATTTTTGAAAGTGTTTGTGTGGACAAAAGGGGCCCAAAATTCTTACCCCCTTTTCCAAGGGGGCATTTTGAAAAAGCGTTTTAATTGGGTTGAAAATTTTGGGGGGGGCCCTTTTTAAAAGGAAAAGGTTAAACCCCCCAATAAAAGCAATACAAAGCCTTTTTTGGGGTTTACAAAATTTTTTAAAACAAACCCCTTTTTTTAAGGTTTAGGGGGGTAAATTTGGGGCCCCCCCAAAAACCAAAAAAAGAGTTTTTTCAAAATTTTTGGTTTTTTTCGGGGGGGGAAAGGTTTTCGGATTTGAAAAAACCGTCCGGGGGAAAACAAAACCCGGGGTCACACCCCCCCGGGTGGACCCGGGCCCCAATTTGAAAAACCCTACCTAAGGTTGGGGGGTCCCGGGGAACCCACCTGTCCCCCGGCCCCCTTTTTCCCTGGGCGGGATTGCAATTCGTGGGGCAGTGTAAACCTGGGGACAGTTCCCAGGGAAAGGAAAACCATTTATACAGCTATAAGCTGTGTGCTGATCTCCTATTCCCTTTTGAACGATCTGAGGGTTTGGTTTTATGTTTTTTCCCCCGGGGGAAAAAAGTGTAAAAAGTTGAAAAAGAAAAAAACAAAGTGTAAAAACGAAAAAAAAAACAAAAAAAAAATAAAATTAAAAACACGTACCACCCCTTTTCCCCCTTTAAAAAACGCCAATCCCCCCCAAAAAAAAGTTCAAAAAATAAATAAAAGTACCCATATTTGGTATCGCCCGCGTGGTAGGACCCCACCCTATAAATCTTATTTTAAATTTAAACCCCGGGGGGGTGAACGGCGTAAAAAAAAAAAAAAAAAAAAACCAGTCACAAAATTGCGATTTTTGTTTTTCACCCCGCAAGGCCAAAAAAAGGGGGGGGAAAAAAAAAGTCATAAAAAAACTAAATATAAACATCAAAAAGGGGAGGGAAAATTAAAAAATTTCAGTTCATCCCCCAAAAAAAAAGGGCCTTACACAGCTCTTTTATAGGGAAAAATTTTTTAAAGTTCTGGCTATTAAAAGGATAGCAATGCAAAAAATTATTGTTTTACACAATAAAAAAACCCTTTTTTAAAAAAAAATTGTGTTTTTCAAAAAAAAAAAAACTACATAAATTGGGTATCACCCTAATTTTTTCCCCAACCCCAAAAAGTAAAAAATTAACTTGTCCAAAGGATACTGCACGGTGAACGCTTTTAAAAATAAAAAAAAAATAAAAAAACTGTAGGATTGCATATTTTTTAAACCCTTTCCCTTTCCCCCAAAAGGGATTTTTAAAAACGATATAAAGTCTTGTCCCCCCTAAAAATTGGGTTTCCCAATTTAAAAAAGCAATTTATCCCGCAAAAAAAAGTTCCTATACAGCTCCTTTAAAAGGGAAAAAAAAAAGGGTTTTGGCTCTCGAAATGCGGGGATTTCCCAAAAAAAGTGTTTTCCTTTTTAAATTAAAGTGTTTTTTATTGTGTAAAAACAGTTAAAAATTAAAAAATACAAAATTGGTTAAACGTTTTAATTTGTTTTCAACCCGTTTAGTAAAAAATTGCATTTTATTTATAAACCCCACAAAATGACCCCTTTAAAAAATTTAAAAATTTTAAAAAAAAGGGACCAGGATTGCTGTAAATTTTTTACCCCAAAATTTCCCACCAAAAAAACCCTTTTAAAAAAGGATCAAAGAAACAAATGCCCCCCCTAATTTGGTTTCTAATAAAAACATCAAAATATTTTCGTAAAAAACAAGCCCCAAACAGCTCTGTTTTGCAAAAAAATTTAAAAAAGCTATGGCTGTCAGAATAGGACAAAATAAAAAACGCCCTCCCTTTTTTTAAAACTCGCTTCTATTGTGTAAAAAAAAAAAAACATTTTAAAAAAAATTTTAAAATTTAATCAATTTTAATTGTTCCGACCCCCATAGTAAAATTTTTCCCGTATTTATTTTTTTTGGGGATGGGAAAAACTGTAAAAAAAGAAGCCCAAAAACAATGGCGGAAAATGCGTTTTCCCCCCCCCATTTCCCCCGGCCCCTTTCTAAAAAAAAACTTTTGGGAAAACCCCGGCCCCAAAATGCAAAATACACCCTTAGATGAGATCCCTGGGGGGGTGTTGAATCCAAAAAAGGGGGCAACTCTGGAAGGTTTTTCCTGGGTTTAAATACTTTGGGGGCTTTGCAGATGCGACTTTGGCCCCACCAAAATCTGTGTTCCCCAAAACCAAATAACGCTCCCCCCCTTGTAAACCCCCCGAATGCGGGCCCAAAAAAGCAGTTTTTCACCCAAATGTTTGGTATTGCCCAAAAATTGGAAAAAAATTGCGTAAAAAAATTTTTTGGGTTTTTGTTCCCCAAAATTCCTTTTTTTAAAAATTAAAAATTTTTTAAACTTTAAAAAGGGGATTATTGGAAAAAAAAAATATTTTTTTTTTTTTTCAGAGGGGGAAACGCTAAAAAAATTTGTGAAAAAAACCTGTGGGGCGTTTTTTACTCCAATACACTTGGGATATATTCCCAAAGGGGTGTTTGTTTCCCAAAAGGGGGGCTTTTTAAGGGTATTTTTTTAAGTTTTGGAACCTTTTGGGTGGGCCGGGAAACCTGAAAGGGCCCTAAATAAAAACGTAAGGGAAAATTTAGGCCCCCCCGAGTCCCCCAGGTGCTCCCCTATTTTTGGGGCTTGTGGTTGAGCCAAATAATTTAAATAGGCCTTTCATATGGGAAAATCTTTTTGAAAACGGCCAGAAACGTGAAAAACAATATTTAAGTTGCATTTCCCTGATTTACATTTACCGTATTCTTGTCAATAATTTATAAAAAAATTTAAAATCTGCAAAAAGTGGAAAAATTTTTAAAATTTTTCCCTTTCCCCTTTGCCCTTTTAAATTCCCGGGGAAAACACCCAAGGGTTAATAAATTTCTTTTAAAAAGGGGTTTTGAAAACTTTAAGGGGTTTTGGGGCATTTTTTGGGGGTTTCTAACAAAACAGGGGCAATAAAAAACAATTAGAACTGGATGGGCCCTAAAAAATTATATTGCAAAATTTTTTTGAAAATTTGAAATTTTCTTTCTAAATTTTTTTTTTAAGCCCCTACTGTCGTAAAAAAAAAAAAAAGGGCATTTTTTAAAAAAAAATTTTGCCAACTACAGGAAAACAAATGGTTTTGATGTAGTTTTAAACTAATTTTTGGGGGAATAACTTTTTCTGTTTACATGCAGAAAATTTTTTGAAAGGGTTTTAAATTGGTAAATTTTTAAAATTTTTCACCAATTTAATTTTATATTTTCCACAAATTAAACAAGCATTTTTTGGACCAAAAATTTCTTACTATCTAAAGCACAATTGTGTCACGAGAAAACAATCTAATGACCTCACATTGGATAGGTTAAGTGTCAAAAAAGTTATTCTCACTTAAAGTGACACAAGACAGATTTTTAACAAATGGGCTCTGTCAGAGAGGCCAAAACTGGCTCCGGCGGTAAGGGGTTAAAAGAATGAAACTTATTTAGACTTGAGAAAAGACGGCTCCGGAGGGACAGGATTAATGTATATAAGTATAGAAATGGCCCCTACAAAAAGTATGAGGAAAAGCTATTTCATGTAAAACCCCCTCAAAAGACAAAGGGGGGGGGGGGCTCCCTCCGATGGGAGAAAAGAGATTCAATCCTCCAGAGAGAAAAAGCATCATCACACATGAGAACTGGAAACTGTGAATAGCCGCCTGAGAGCGTCACAAGCATGAGCAGGTGAGTTCCAAGGGAAAAGGCTTAGCTAACCACTTACTACTACTGTAAATAATATTAATACTTATGGAGCTGGATAAACGTTTGGATCCAGTCTGAGGCAATGCTGGGACCAGGAATGAAATTTAGGGCAGATTGGTTCTTGCCTTATGAGTTCCATAGTCTGCATCAGTGGAGGAAAGAAAACTTCCCTACCCCCTTCCCTTCATCCATGTCTTCCCCCACCATAATTGAACTTGGTGGATGTGTCTTTTTTAACTTTACTAAACTATCAACTACAGTGGTGTAACTATATATATATATCATATATAAATATATATATATATATATATATATATATAGCATAACTATGTAACCTATAAGTAACAATTTGTAACTTTATAACAATATGTAAACTATGTAACTACAGTATGTAATTATATATCTAACTATATGTAACAATTTGTAACTTTATAACTATATGTAACTACAGTATGCAACTATATATATAACTATATGTAACAATTTGTAACTTTATAACTATAGTAACTATATAACTACGACCTGCAAAAGTCATAGTTACATAGCCGTAAGCGGTAAAGTTTTCAAGCCGTAAGCGTTTAGATCAACTACCCCCAAATGCTTTTCCACTAGGGAGAAACATGGGGTGTGCACTGAGACTGAGGTTGGGAGGGAGGAAGAGAGACAAAGTACAGCAAAGGATCCTGGGACTCGCAGTTTGACACGGTGATGGGATACAGCTTCCATCAGACATTTATTTCTAATCATATTGCTATGCCTCCGATGTCTGAGGTGGAAAAAAACTTTTAGTAATACTGTGTGAATTAATCTTTTGAGTCCTTGATTGTTGTTCATGCATTTTACTAGATTTAGTAAAGTTCCTGTGCAGAGTGGCTAGGTGGCCGCGCATGCGCAGTACTTTCTCTCCTGTTTCATGGACTTCTGAATGCAGCCAAATGGTTTGCTCAGCTGCACACAGAGATCCCACTGAGATGAAAAGTGAGCACTGCGCATGCGCGGCCACCTCTCCTTTGTGCCTAGAGAAAGATCAGGGGCCCATTCTCAAGATAGGTGCGGATCCCAGACATGGGACTTGCACCTATCAAACTTATTTTGCCCATTCTGGCCTCAATTTCATTGAATTTGGTTTTAGTGGTCAACCCTTTTGCAACTTAATACGACAGTAAAACAGAAAGATTTTTGTTAATGGACAACCCCTTTAAAGTGATCCTTCCATCTCAGACATTGCCAAGCCAACTACTTGCACTGTTGGCGAGCGCTGATCTATCTGCTGCGTTAACTGAGCAGTTTTCCTTTATCTCTGGCCATGCTGCAAACACCATGCTGCTATAGGGAGGCGCGGCCACACCCTGAAGGAATTTAACCCCACAGTGTCCTGTTGTGTTTGGCTTCCCCAGCCAATCTCATTCTACCTGTGGGGTTATTAGGCAGCATCTCCCAACAGCCCTTGCCTGAACCTTGCCTTTCCTTGGTTTATGTCAGCTTGTGTCCTGTGCTGTATCCTGCTCGTACTTTATTTGGCTTCCTTGGTTCATACTGTATCTTCTTGTCTGTTTTCCATCCTGTGTCTAGTCTGTATTTGTCTGCTCCATAGTTCATGTCTGTCTTGTTTGCCCCTTTGTCTAGTCTGACTTCTCTTTGACTGTTGCTCGGCTTCTGTTTGGTCTCTGTCTTCCTTGGTTAATTTCTGTCGTCTTGTACCTAGCTTTTTACCATGCCTGTTTCTCATCTAGTATTTGCCTCTGTATCTTGTGCACCTTGTCTGTTCCTCCCCATATCTGCCTGGGAGTCTTGTGGCACCTAGTCAGTTCCTCCCCCAGTATCTGCCTGGTATCTTGTGCACCTTGTCTGTTCCTCCCCCAGTATCTGCCTGGTATCTTGTGCCTCCTTGTCTGTTCCTCCCCCATAACCTGCCGGGGTATCTTGTGCCACCATGTCGTTTCCTCCTCCCCCAGTATCTGCCTGGGTATCTTGTGCACCTTGTCTGTTCCTCCCCCAGTATCTGCCTGGGTATCTTGTGCACCTTGTCTGTTCCTCCCCCAGTATCTGCCTGGGTGTCTTGTGAACCTTGTCTGTTCCTCCCCCAGTATCTGCCTGGGTGTATTTTGCACCTTGTCTGTTCCTCCCCCATAGCTCCTGGTATCATGTGCACCTTGTCTGTTCCTCCCCCCAGTATCTGCCTGGGTGTCTTGTGCACCTTGTCTGTTCCTCCCCAGTATCTGCCTGGGTATCTTGTGCACCTTGTCTGTTCCTCCCCCAGTATCTGCCTGGGTATCTTGTGCACCTTGTCTGTTCCTCCCCCAGTACTGCCCTGGTATCATGTCACCTTGTATGTTCCTCTCCCCCAGTATCTGCCTGGGGTAATCTTGTGCACCATGTCTGTTTCCTCCCCCAGTAATCTGCCTGGGTGTCTTGTGCACCTTGTCCGTACCTCCCTCCAGTATCTACCCTGGGTATCATTGTGCACCTTGTCTGTTCCCTCCCCCATACGCCTGGTGTCCTTGTGCACCTTGTCTGTTCCTCCCCCAGTATCTGCCTGGGTGTCTTGCCTCTACCTTGCTCTGTTTGTCTCTTGGTTCCCTGTGGCCTCCTCTTCTGTTCGTGTTCAGTGCTTTGTTATAGTTTTCAATTTACCTCCTCGTTGCTGTACCTGGCCTGTGTCCTGTACCTGATGTGTCTGCCCTGACCCTAGTCTGCCTGTTCTTTTCTCTATCTGGTGTATTGACGCCTCTCACCCCCCTGGTCATCTGCCACCGCCGTGGACTGAGGCTGCACATGGGGGCTATCGTGCTTAAGCCAACCTCAGGCTGTGAAGATACCTGAGTCTCTTAGTTGCGTCCTCCTCAGAGCAAGCCCGGCCAGTGACACAGTGGGTCCGCAATCCGTCGTTGCCATCCTGTATCAGACATTTATGGCATAGCAACAACATCTGCCATATAGGTCTCATAGGTGCAGATCGCATGTCTGGGACCGGCACCCATCTTAAAGGGGTTTTGCCACGAAGTAAAATTGACGTGGGAAGCTTGCAAATTAAATAATAAACATTTTCACAATTCATAAGCATATAAAAATTCTGCACTCGTTTTTGTTTTATAGCTGCTCCTTTAGTGACCATTGTTACAGCTCAGTCTCCGCGGATACACCAGGGCTGCGATCCCGTCCTCAGTCCTGTCGCACATGCTCAGAACATCCCTCTCCTCGATCATGCCAGCTACTGAGTGTTCAAACCCCGGGTGCTGTCATTCTACTTCTAGTTCCTGTGCTCCTTAGTAATAAGTCAATAAGTGCAAATAAATGAGAAAAAGAAACTCTTCCCCCCAATCAGGTCTCGCATTGATAAGAGAAAAAAAATCTACTGGTTTAGTTCCTGCAGGGATTTGAACCTAGGACCCTTGTGCTGTGAAGCAAAAAGTTTACCTCTGAGCTACACTAGCACTATGTGTAAACAGACCTTTTTTTGACTAGAGAGAGGAAAAGCCTGGTGATGTCATCCTGCTGGGTCACATGATATTCAATTCAGACAAATCACACACGCCCTCCTTCTGAGCACACAGAGCTGAAGAGCTGGTGTACAGGAGCAGGAAAATGAGAATCGTGCAAAACCCTTTAAGGCCCCCAAAAGTGTCCATGAAAATCGGAGAGGTTGTCGCGCATGCGCAGCTCTTTTTGTTCTATCTTTTCTCTCTTCTAAAAAGTTCATACTTTTTATTTATTTAGACAAACTCTTAACATAATCTTAAACTCTCGATCCGTCCTCTTCTGCAGATGACAGCGCAATTGACTATTGTGATAAAACCTTCTGCAATGCATCTTCCTGAAATTGCAGTATAACATGAAATTGCCTTCAACCGGATCTCGCCTTTGTTACCGTTCTCCGTCTGCCTGGAACATTGGAGCCCGGCTTTTCTCTTTCAACAACATTGACAAAGTGTAATGATAGATAATAACACAGGAGAACATGCACTTTCCTACTTTTAAAGGTAAGAGGGATAAAATGACTCCTTTGTCGCTCTCATCTATGACTTTGTGTTTCCTTAGGTGTCGGTACAAGCGACCTGTGTGACCCTGACGGCGATGAGCGTGGATCGCTGGTACGTGACCGTGTTCCCATTACGCTCCTTGCGTCAACGGACTCCGCGTGTGGCTGCGGCGGTCAGCCTCGGAATCTGGATAGGTAACAAACTACGCTCCTCCATTACATTGTATACTGGGATCAGCAAAACTACAAGTTATATATTGTAAGTAACATAAGAGTGAAGACACATTTAGCTTTAAAGTAGAGGAGAGGTGCACAAGCTTTACTGGATTGAGGGCCACCTTGCTATATTTAACCCCTCTGAAGGGGCGCAATAAAACCTAGACCCTTCTGCTCCATAAATCCGTCACTATAATTGTTTCTATTATTAACATCAAGAAAGTAAATCCTTCCCAAGACCCTCTCCAGAATCCTGGTCACTATAACTTTGTTATGATTAATTACATCTAGAAATGTCTCCAACCCTTTCTCCAGAATCCCGGTCACTATAACTTGTTATAATATAACACTAGGAAATGTAACCAACCTTCATCCTCCAGAATCCTGGTCACTATAAGTTGTTCTATTATACATCTAAAATGTATCCAGAACCTTCTCAGAATCCCTGTCACTATAAAGTTTGTTATACTATACATCTCGAAATGTATCCAGAACCTTCTCCCAGAACTCCCGGTAACTAGAACTTGTTATAATTCTTACATCTAAAATGTATCCAGACCCTTCTCCAGAATCCCTGTCACTATAACTTTGTTAAATTATTACCATCTAGAAATGTCGCCAGGCCCTTCTCCAGAATACCGGTCACGATAACTTGTTATATTATACATCTAGAATTGTATCCAGACCTTCTCTAGAATCCAGGTCACTTTTTTGTCATAACTATAATTCTATTATTACATCTAGAAACATATCCAGACCCTTCTCCAGAATTCCGTCACTAGAACTTGTTATACTTATTACATCTAGAAATGTCTCCAGAACCCTTCGTCCTGAATCCCGGTCACTATAACTTTTATATTATTGACAATCTAGAATTGTATCCAGACCCTTCTCGTGAATCCAGGTCACTATAACGAATTCTATTATTACATCTAGAAAAATGTATCCAGAAACCCTTCCCAGATTCCGTCACTATGACACTTGTTTATATTATTACATCTAGAATGTCCACCAGGGGCCCTTCTCAGAATCCGGTCACCTATAACTTGTAATAATTTATTACATCTAGAAATGTTATCAGACCCATTTTCCAGAATCCCCTCCACTTAACTTTTCTTTTATTACCATCCAGAAATATATCCAGACACATCTCCAGAATCCGGTCTACTAAACAACGTGTTATAATTATTACATCTAGAATTGTAATCTAGACCCTTCTTCCAGAATCCCGGCACCCTATAATGTAATATTATTACATCTAGAAATGTATCCAGATCCTTCTCCAGAATCCGGTCACTATAACTTGTTCTAATTATACTCTATAAATATCTCCAGACCTTCTCCAGAATCCCGGTCTCTATAACTTGTTTATATTATTACATCAAGAAATGTATCCAGCACCCTTCCCAGAATCCTCGTCACTAATAACTTGTTTCCTATTTTTACATCTAGAAATAGACCAGAACTTCTCCAGAGTCTTGGTCACTATAACTGTTTAGTATATACATCTAAGAAATGTATTCAGACCTCTCTCCCAGAATCCTGGCACTATACTACTTGTTCCTATATTACATCTAGAAATGTACACAGACCTTTCTCCAGAGTCTTGGTCACTATAACTTGTTATATTTTTAAATCTAGAACTGTTTCCAGACCCTTTCTAAACTCTGTTAGTAAATTCCTCATGACAAGTCCCTCTGGCAGAGAGTTCCCTTCCCTCACGTGCTGTAACAGGCAGAATCCTTTATGTGTTTTATTAAAACCTTCTTCCTCCTGGTGTAGAGGATGCCCCCTTGTTCTTGACATCCAGTCCTGGTATAAATAGATTCTTGGGAGAGATCTCTATACTGACCCCTATGATTTAAACATATTTATTATGTCCCCCCGGAAGTCGTCCTTTTTTAAAACTACATAACCCCAATCTTGCTTATCTTTCAGGGTATTGGTATCCCACCCGTCCTTTTCATTATTTTTCTTGTTGCCGTTTGTACCTGTTCCAAGCGTACAATGTCTTTCCCTGTGCACTGGTGCCCAATAACTGGTCCCCTCAAATTCCATGTGGGTCTAACCATGACTTTGTATAATGGGAGAATAATGTTCTCCATCATGTGCTTTCTATGCCCCTTTAATGCCCCCCATGATCCTGTTTGCCCTTGGCTGCTGCTGCCTGACATTGGCTGCTACAATTAATTGTTACTGTCGCACCAGGATTCTCCCAAAGTCCTTCTCCAGTCACTTTTTCCCAGCGATTTTCCATTTAACCATGTAATCATTAATGGATTTTTCTCCCCATGTGCAGAACCTTGCATTTGTCAGTGTTAAACCTCATCTGCCCCTTCTCTGCCCAGGCCTCCAACTTATCTAGATCCCTTTGTAATAAATAACACATTATCCTCTATTGTGTTGGTCACTTTACAGAACTTATCATATTTTTCGGACTTTAAGACGCACCGGACCATAAGACACACCTACCATACTCTAGCACACAACACTTAGTCTGCTTGACTGGGTGCTTGGGGAGGGTTGGAAAGCCCCCAGAAGGGTGCTCATGTCATATGCTGCAGGCCTCAGCCTGTGTGCTCTTCAGAGGGGTATGAGGACACTTGGGTAGGTTTGGCAAGCGTTCAGGAGGTCGTGCAGGTATTCTAGCACACACCACTGGGTCTGCTTGAAGGCAGGGGCCTTCTGGGTGCTTGGAGAGGGTTGGAAGTGCCCCAGGAGGGTGCTCATGTCGTGCAGTAGGCCTCAGCCAGCTTGCTCTTCAGAGGGGTTGAGGGCACTTGGGTAGGTTTGCCAAGGGTTCAGGAGGTAGTGCAGGTATTCTAGCACACACCACTTAGTCTGCTGGAAGGCAAGGGCCTTCTGGGTGCTTGGGGAGGGTTGGAGAGCCCCCTGAAGGGTGCTCATGTCGTGCTGCAGGCCTCAGCCTGTGTGCAGTTCAGAGGGGTTTCGAGGCCACTTGGGTATTTGTGACAGGTGTACAGGAGGTTTTTCATGTACTGTATTTTTCGGACTTTAAGACGCACCTACCACCTTAATTTTTGGACTTTAAGACGTAACACCATTTTCCTTCCAAATTTGGGGGGAAAAAAGTGCATCTTACAGTCCGAAAAATACGGTAGTATCATGTGCAAAGATCGATATTCTACTGTGCAATCCTGTAAGTTCAAAATGAAAATTTGAAACAGAATAGGGCCCAATACTGACCCTGTGGTCCCCACTAGTAACAGCGATCCAGTCTGAGTATGAACCATTAATTACCACCCTTTGTTTTCTATCACTGAGCCAGTTGCTTACCCACTTGCACACATTTTCCCCCAGTCCAAGCTTTCCCTCATTTTATTTACCAAACCCCTTTTATGTGGCCCCGTATCAAATTCTTTAGAAAATCTAGATATATGAATTCAGTTGCCTCACCGATCCATCTAGCACTGACTTTCTCATAGAAGCTGATGAGATTAGTTGACAGGACCGTTCCTTCATGAACCCATGCTGGACCGGCGTTATACATTTATTTTCAGTGAATCCCTCAGGATAGCATCTCTGAGAAAACCTTTAAACATTTTACCTACAACAGAGGTTAAGCTTACTGGCCTATAGTTTCCTGGATTTACTTTTTGACCCTTTTTGAATATTGGCACCACATTTGCTATGCGCCAATCCTTTGGGACATAACCCCGTTATTAGACAGTCCATGAATATTAAGAATAGGGGCCTATCAATGACGTCACTTAACTCCCTTAAGACACGCGGGTGTAAACCATCAGAAACTGGTGATTTTTACTATTTTAATCTGCTTAAGGCAGAGCTGCACTTCTTTATGGGTTAGACAAGAAATATTTAAGGTGAAAGAATAATTTTTCCTATTGAGATGCCATCAATGTCTATGGGGGAATAACTCCTTTAAGACTGTGGTTAGTTCATTAACAATATAACTAGTATAGTTCTTCTTCAGACTAATAGCTACAACACAACTGGTAGCCGAGAGCAGTGCTCCCATCCCTGGCTTTATTGCTCAGTAGGGTAAAGTGGGTTTATAGACGCCTGTTGGAGAGACTCCGGCAGAACCGATGTCCCCGAGCGCGGTCAGACGGCTCTGCTAGGTGCACACATTGGTCGTGCTGCACGTGGAGAACAGTAAAGTTAGTTTTGATAAGTTCCAGAATTGTCACCTCATCAACCTTCACCACCACTTCTTCTGACACCTTCTCTATGTGACAGATTAACCAGTTCTCCCCCCCTTCCTTGTACTCTTTCTATGGTCGTTCACTACTTTCACCATGTTCCTCAGAAGTGCATTCTTAGGACATATGGCGCATGTAACATTGTAATTACCTAGAGCAATACCCTCCAGTCATGGCAGGATTAGGAACTCTGCTGGTATTCCCACCATAGCAGGGCTGTCTTATCCATTGGACGCACTAGGCAGTTGACTGGGGGCCCAATGAGGGCTAGCATAAACAGAATGGAAAATAAAGTGCTCCCCTGTATTGGAAAAATAT
>JAODAL010023919.1:0-60000 GCA_025379985.1 Phyllomedusa bahiana | reverse complement strand
TTTTCTTGGTCAGCAAGTTTATGGAAATACTAAATTTATATAATTTTTATGTCTTTTTTACTTTTGCTCAATAACACATAATAATTTTTTATGTGTATTCCAAGACATAACATTATTTATTTTTCTGTCAAGAGAGCTGTATGAGAGCTTATTTTTTTGGAATGACTTATAGTTTTTATTGGTATCATACTGGGGTTCATGTGACATTTTGATCGCTTTCTATTCCATTCTTTGGGATACAGATGAACAAATTTAGCTTTTTGTTTTATACCATTAACTGTCTGGAATAAGTAATGAGACAATTTCTTAGCTTGGGGTGTTACAGATACAGCAACCCACCAAATATGTACTGTGTGGATATCAGTAGAGATTTCTTTTATTTATTTATTTTTTGTAATTAGGTAAAAAATGAAAGATAAAACTGATTTTTTTTTTTTTTTACTTTGGATATTTTATTGATATTTTTATTGAATTTTTTTAAAATTGTTTTTAGTACCACTAGAGTACTTAAACATACAATAGTCTGATCACTCTTGTAATTCACTGCACTACTTTTGTAGTGCCACAGTCAATAGTGACCAGGGAAGCAGCAGACATGAAAACCCATAGATCACATCGCGGAGGTGCCAATTGTAGCCCTCTTCCTCTGAAGCTACTTAGATGAGGCAGTTGCTATTATTTTCTATTCTTGACTGTGGCATTTTAGATGTTAAAATACTGGGGAGCAGAGGGTGTCTGTATTTTGTTTTGGACACCCAAAAAAGTGCTGGGCAGCCCGCCCAATCCAGTAGTAGTGGCCTAATAGGCTGTATGCCAGCATGGTGCACCACATGTATCTGCATTAATGGCACCCGTTTGTATCGCCTTATATATATGCAATTATAATACCAGCAACCACTCCCCTCATATATTGAAGGTGTGTGAGTGTGTGTCTTATCGGTATTTTTGCATTTGTGCAATCTCCCCATGTATTATACTGTGGCTTTTCTGCATACTTTATGAACAGGTATCAATTTAATGTGCAGTCTAATTGTTCCCCTAGTGGTGGGGTATGTGAGCTACTGCTCAGCAATCAGCTGCACCTGTTCATCTTTCCCAAGTAGCATAGGTGCCAGTGTTGCCTCTTTACTGGGTTTAGTTTCAGTCCAGCCTTTGAGCTGTGAGTATGGCCTTGTTTCTGTGTTTTTTGTGTTAAAGTATAAACTGCATCTAAGGTTTCCTCAACCCCAGTAGCTAGAGCAGGAGCCTGGCTGTCACCAAACTGCTGCACTCCACCATGGAACAACCATGCCTGATTATTCCTGCCTCGCCGTAGTAAAGTTTACTGACACTTACTAAGGCATTAATGTTAAAATATGAATAATAGCAATACCATTATTGTGGGAGAACTGCTGATTTTACCTGCAGATTTACACAAGTAAAATCTATTGTGGATTACAGTACCAGGCATGGATGAGAATTTTGCAAATTGTGTCCTCATACTGCAAATGTACATGTAGAGGAAATTTACTTTTTGTGGATATTCTCTGCTGATTTTTTTTAAATACATTGTATAGAGAGTAAAATCCACATTGAGTATGCATCAAAATTTACATAGTTTCATAGTTTCATAGTTTGTAAGGCCGAAAAAAGACAAGACGTCCATCCAGTTCAGCCTGTTGTGCTAAAGTGTTGTTCCAGAGGACGGCAAAAAACCCCAATGGGGTAGAAGCCAATTATCCTCATTTTAGGGAAAAAATTCCTTCCTGAGTCCAATCTGGCAATCGGAAAAATCCCTGGATCAATGACCCCTCTCCAGAATCCTAGTCACTATAACTTGTTATATTATTACGCACCAGAAATGCATCCAAACCCTTTTTGAACTCTGTTATTGAATTCACCATGACAAGTTCCTCTTGCAGAGAATTCCATAATCTCACTGCTCTTACAGTAAAGAATCCCTTTCTATGTTTATGTAGAAACTTTCGTTCCTCAAGATGTGGAGGATGCCTCCTTGTTCTACATACAATCCTGGGTATAAATAAATCTTGGGAGAGATCTCTATATTGACCTTTGATGTATTTAAACATATTTATTATGTCCCCCGAAGCCGTCTTTTCTCTAAACTAAATAATCCTAATCTTGCCAATCTTTCTGGGTATTATAGTCCACCCAGTCCATTTATTATTTTTGTTGCCAGCCTTTGTACCTGTTCAAGCTCTACAATGTCTTTCCTGTGCACTGGTGACAAAAAACTTTACACAATGTTCCATGTGTGGTTTGACCAGTGACTTGTATAATGGGAGAATAATGTTCTCATCATGTGCCTCTATGCCCCTTTTAATGCACCCCATGATCCTATTAGCCTTGGCTGCTGCTGCCTGATACTGGCTGCTACAATTAAGTTTACTGTCCACCATGATTACCAAGTCCTTCTCCATGTCACTTTTACCCAGTGTTTTTCCATTTAACATGTAGTCATGCAATGGATTTCTCTTCCCCATATGCATAACCTTGCATTTATCTGTATTAAACCTCATCTGCCATTTCCCTGCCCAGGCCTCCAACTTATCCAGATCCCTTTGTAATAACACATTATCCTCTAATGTGTTGATTATTTTACATATAATACATAACTTTATAAATGCCAAATTGTTTCCTGGGATAACCCATTCTTTACTTTAAGATTTCTTATAACATGAAGGAAGAAAGGCACTACATTGGTTTCATTTATGAAGAAAAGTTACCATAGACTAGACCCTGGCTTTTAAGATTACTTCTGTCTATTGAAGCGTTTGTCAACCTATGGTCTCCATGCTGTGGTAAAACTGAAACGCTCTGCTTATCCTAACAGTCTCGCTCTGCTTATCCTAACAGTCTGTGGGGGAGAATCACTGATCAGTACTAGTGTTTTTTAGACATTTTTTATGATCTGGTCAGTTTTGAGTAGTGCTTCGAAGAACATGATCAAACTGGGAGTTGAGAATCACTTGTTGCAAACTACTGATCAACAGGACTATCAGGGCTGACAGGGTGTTTTTCAGATATTTTATATGATGGGGTCAGTTTTGAGTAGTGTTTCAAGGAACATGATCAAACTGGGAGTGAGAACCACAGTTTGCAAACCGCTGATCAATATGAGGATCAGTGCCGCAAGGGTCTTTTTTAGATTAAGTTTTATGTCCTAGTATGTTTTGAGTAGTAGTTTGAAAAACATTATCAAAATGGTCCAATTAATTTCCAGTGTTTTATTTTTAATTTTTTTTTCCATTCTTGGTTTATGTTCTTCAACCCTCATTTAGGGAGACATGTATGGATATAGGCGCATCGAAGTGCATTGTGCAAAGTGTATAATGCGCTTGAATGTATGAAAGTGGTTTTTGTTCGTTCATAAATGATGTCTAAAGTTCGAAGCACCTCGTCTGTGTGTTTGCCACATTATGGAGCTTAGGTGCATTAGTAATGCGCCAAACATGTATAAAGGCTATAGATAGGCTGGGAATAAAAGAAAAGTCATCAGAATTGCATGTCAGTGAATAGATACTATGAATAGATCTTGCTTGGTGGACCACAGGTCCCAGCAACACCTGTGGTGTGCTGGCTCTTACTGTATGTAGAATAAAGGGTGAGAGCAGCAAAAATAAATTTCAAATTTAATGTAGTAAAATTAAAAATTAAAACCTTCTGAACAAATAATCATTGGGTTATTTTAATCGTAAAAATTTGGTTTTAGATTAAAATTAAAGTAATACTTGTGTTATTAGGAGAATTTTTATATTTTTTATATATATTTTTTTATTATCTTTTTATGAAAACATTTTTTATTAAATTTAAATAATTTAATGTTTATGTAGTTGATAACTTTTCATAAAAGTTACTTTTTATTATTGTACTGGTCTATCTTGTGAAATATTGGATATTTTTTTCCCTTATCTTCAAAATCTTGCTCATTCGATCTCTTCAGGCTCAGGACAGATCCCCATTAAAATAGGTTTGCCTGTGCCGAGGCAGTAATGCGCCTAGTTTTGCCAACCCCATTCATATATGTGTCTAATATTACGAGTGTGGTGCCACCCGCCCCCAGAAAGCCCCCTCACGTTAGGTGCATTAAAGAGAGTCGAGTCTTGCAAACAATGCGGCCAGCACATTCGTTTGGCGCATTATACAACACAGCCTGCTTGCTTTTGGCACATTTTACGCTAAAAAAAGGGTTAAAAACTCTTTCATACATATATCAATTTAGGGCCAACTTGTATTGAAAAATATTTAGGTCTAAAACTCACTCTTTTGACCATAGTAACCTATGGGCAAAAAGGGGAGTTTTAGACCTAAACAGGTTCATACATGTGGCCCTTAGTGTTGCTCAGTTTAATAATCACCAATATGAAGTAGCTTTCATAGTCTCTATTATAACCATTTTTATGGTGCAAAATGTTAAAGGGGTTTTACTATAAACAAAAAAGATTGCCAAAAATCGCCGAGCAGACTGGAGAGGCAGTCGCACTTGTGTAGTTACTCTCCAGTACAGCCAAGCGGTGTGTTCGGCTCTGTTCAGAACTCCCATGGAACAGAATGGGGAACTATGCGCAAACTTGACCGGCTCTCCAGTCTGCGCTTTGACTTTTAGGGGCCTGTTCCCCCAATAAGGATGGGTCCCAGAGCTGGGACCCACACCTATCAGATAATGATGGCATATCTTAGCAATATGCCATCATTGTCTATTGTGGCTGAACCCCTTTAATGTTTGCAGCAATGATGATGTACGGAAGAGAAATTTTTGCCATCTTCTAAAATGTCATACTTTATAACAGTTTTCTAAAATATCTCCAATTTTTAGTAACAAAGGTTTGTGAGAAAAGGTATTTGAGCATTCTGGAAGCCTTTGTGAAAATTACTGCTGGTTCCAGATTTGTGAATTCATCCTTACACACGTATATAAAACAGCAAAAGAATAATTTGTGTGTATTTCCTTCTAAAAGCGTATAGAGCTAGTACTTAGTTTTTATAGTCCCATGACAAGTTATCCATCACAAGTAGTAGTGGGCGAGACAAGGGTGAGAAGTCATAGGCATCGTGAAAATTACATGGTTGTGTGCATTGAATCTCTAGCATCATTCCTCCAGTTTTATTGTACAAAGCAAGAAGCACTCTGGGTTCCATATTGTTTCTCTGTAATGTGGCATCTGACGGACCATTGCATTACTTTGTTTCCACAGGAAATCAGAAGCATACGGGGGTTGCATGAAGTTTCAATATGACCATGCACATAATCTGTTAGGCCCAGACTACATGTAGATTTTGGTAGTACTACTGTTTCATTGTAATTCTAGTCCATTAGACGCCATACAATTTGAAGGATTCCAATGGACAGCAGTTCTAGCTACTTGATAAAGTCAATCAGTTTTGCTACAAATGTGGTACCATGAGCCTAGACCCACATGTCCACGTTTAGGGCTTATCCCCATGGCACAGATTTGAAAACCGTCTGTAAAGTGTCTCTGAAAGTATACATTGATTTTAATAGAAAATCCGTGCTCACTGCATGGATTTTCCGCCGGACATTTTTTGACACTGCCGGCGTTCCTAAAAACTTGGAACATCTTCATTCTTCCGCCCGGTTTTCGGGCAGAACATGAACAGGTGGGTGTGAAGGGGAACGGTTTAATCTGCAAACCAGACAAAAGCTGTCCCCCTACATGCCAAAAAATTACAAAGGACCACATGTATGAATCTTTTTAGGTCTAAAACTCACTGTTTTTGCCCATAGGTTGCTAGGGAAAAAAATGGGAGTTTTAGACCTAAACAGTTTCATACATTTGGCCATAAATATTTGATCTTTGCTGTGTAAACGCACCCTTACTCAGTGTCCATGACACTACATACAAAACCTTCCTGCCTTTTGCATTATTGATACTCTTTAAAGATGTATACTACCAGAAGTCTGCTTTTTATTGCTTAGGTGTTTTGTGGTATCATTCACTATAGTGATAAGGAACATGACTAAACTATGAATGGATAATAAATTAGGGTTATTCCAGGTTGAGGCATTAGTCACCTATGAAGTGGATGGACGATAAGTGCTGGATCGGTGATGGTTTGAGTGCTGACCTCAGTCCCCTGTTTGCCCTAATCCAAGTCCATAGCTGAGAGGAAGAGTGGACCTGGTTCCCTTATTCTTGTAGTCTAGTGTTTATCACCTATCCAGCAGATAGGTAATGAGTTCATCAGGCTGGAATACCCCTTCAAAGGCGAGAATGACAGTCTCTTTACTTAATAAGTAACACTTGACAGTCCTACTTTATGCCAGTCCCGTATCTGAACAATCAATGAGATGGTAAAGCACCTGCTGCTGCTAGAGGGTGAAAATAAGTCCACTGTTATAATTGCTATATTCAACTGAAATCAATCTTTTTTTTTCAAACAGTTTGTGATAATGTCCAGTGCTTGTGGCAGAGTCAACGAGAACATATTCATTTTTCACAGAAATTGCACTAAAAGCTGAGGGATTTGTTTGACTTATTTAATACTGATAGCTCATTGATAGCATTACCTAGTAATCACTTCATCAAAACAGGCTGATTACCCAGAAGAAATACTGGACAGAAACAAAACATGCCGGAGAAGATAAAACTATTGATTATTGTACTGCAGTCTGTCAATTTATTATCCTGAAACACATTGTGGAAATGTTACTTTTAATAGAATTTACCACATCTTCATCATAGGCATTGATGTCAAAAACGTACAGAGCACAAGGTTTTGGGTGACATGCAATTTCAGCAATTTACTGTTTTTCTGAACCACATAAAGAGTCTGCAAATCAGTATCACATCTATAATGTATTTTACTAGGTATTTTTGTTATCTTTAGTTCTGGTACTTGATATTAACAGTACAGATAACAAGTCTCTGTAACTCAAACTAAAGAAAAATTTTATTATGTGTTGATGAGGAGTTAATTGGATTATACAATCGAAATTTTAGATTTTAGAACAATCAGATAAGAAAGTCTTGAATGATTAAATAAATTACATTTTAGAAACTTAAAGGGGTTCTGCCAAGAAGTAGAATTGACGTGGGAAACTTGCAAAATAAATAATAAACATTTTCACCATTCATCATTATTAAAAATTCTGCACCGTTTTTGTTTTAGCTGCTCCTTAGTTATCCATTGTTTACAGCCCCATCTCCAGGGGATACGACCAGGGTGAAGGCTATCACTCCTCCGTCAGACATGCTCAGACATCACCTCTTCTTTTCAGGCAGTACTGAGTGTTCAAACCCCAAGGTGCTGTCACTCTACTCCCTGTCCTCTGTAACTTCTTAGTAATTAGTACAAACCATGCATATAAATAAAACAAACTTATTCAGGTTGTTGTGCATTGATAAAGAGAAAAAAAAATCCACAGGTTTGGTTCCTGCAGGGATTTGAACCTATTACCCTTGTGAGGTGAGGTTGAAAACTTTATCTCTGAGCTACTCACAGCTTTGTAAACAGATCTTTCTTTGACTAGAGAGAGGAAAGGCCTTGTAATGTCATCCTGCTGGGTCACATGATATGTAATTCAAACAAATTCCACACCCCATTCTGAGCACATAGGGCTTGAAGAGCTGGATGCAGGAGGTATGAAATGAGATTGTGGCAAAACCCCTTTAATTGCAATGGATAGTAAACAATTTTGATTAATCTTTAAAGGAAATGTGCAATTAGAAAATGACCTTTTGTTTAAATCATGTTTTTTATGTTAAAATTTGTTTCTTAGGATTGTTATACTTTGTGATCTATTTCTTTAATTTGTATTCCATTATCTTCCATTTAATAGTGGTGAAATCCTGCAGTTTTCACTTTGTCCACTAGGGGTATGTTCACACGGCATTTTGGGTCCATGTGAACATACTCTTTTAGATGTCTAGAGGGACCCAAACACGCATGAGTGATCGCCGATGCGTGTTTACATTGCGTCTTTCGGAACCGTCATGTCAATTCTTGGTCCGAATGAAGCAGGCTGGAGACCCTTATAACTAAGTTTTGGGTTGCAATCCTGATGCATTCTACACAGATCCAAACCACCGCAGTGCGTGTTGGAATACGGATCGAAGCTTCGTTTTTGGATAGCGATTTTCGGATACAACCACGGACCCGAAATCGTATCCAAAAACGCTGTGTGAACATACCCTTAGCCTAAAACTAGGCTTATACTTCCTGTTCTGTAGAAAAAACTTCTTACTAGTCTCATTCATCACAGGCAGGATCAGAATGAAGGGTGACACCAATCAATAGATAAGGCAGCCTTTTTAGCATTTATAATTTGAGATAGTCACTTCTTCCCAGGTCCATGCCTAGAGAACTCTCCCATAGAAGTCACTGAGCCACCTCCCGTTCACAAGTTCCTATGGTCCATGTATTGCAGTCGAAAAAAAGCATATCTGTAAAAACTATTTAAAGCAGCTCAGGTAAGATGGCCAACCCCGTAATCATATGCAAAACAGAATTACAAAATCTACAATCTGAATATAAGACAGGTAAGAGGAAAAGAATATCAGTTTCTAATTTTAATTAGTAAAATAAATATTGCAAAGATATCCTTTTAATGTATATAGTAGATTTTAGAAATTTTTTAGGGAATTGTGTCATGTACACCCCATAAAAAATGGGACAAGAATGTAATCTAAATCACAGAAGGATGAAGCATACTTACTGATCCTCAGGCAGGTTAAAAACCAATTCCCAGTAGGATACAGGAAAGCCACGATGTCATATGGGGAGGTTCCACAGGTGCAAAGTACTCATAGGTTTACCACTCACACACCACCTATGCATAAGGGGAGTGTTTACCCATTAATATTATACTGCACTATAGAATTTTTTGTTATACACAGTGTCAACTATACAGTTATGTCTATTGCATCGTACTGCTGTTACAACCTAATAGTAACACCCCACTAATCAACTGGGCAGGCTTTCCGGCACTCTCTAAGTGCTCAACAACAAAATTGACATGCCATATGCCCCATACTGGCTAATACAAAGGTTTACATAGAAATCCCTAACAGAATACAGAAAAAGCTACAATGCACTGAAGGATAAAACATCCCCGCTCTCCACTCTGGGGGCTGCATGGCATTGGATTTGCATATAGATAGATATAGATATTGAATACCAGTCTTTAAATCTGTACTGCAACAAAAAAATACTGATCATTCCGTTACTGCCTAAAAAGAACCCTAATAAATTTCCTCTCCAGGGGATCAGGTTACTGCTGCCCGTAGAAGTCTACAGAGAGGGGAGGGGTGTATGACTTGAGAGAGACAGACATAAGAGACACACAAATACGCTGCTGAAAGTTCTAGTGCTATATCTAACCTCAGTGCTTGATTTGTAGTTTACACCTTCTACTACAATGTTTTTCAAGCTGCTGCTGCTGCTTTGAGTGTGTGCCACAAAGAAATATGGTGGGGGAGATTTCCTCTTCTGTGTGTGCACTATCGTAGCCTGTTTCCACTCACTAACTTAGGGACAAACTTAAAAATCTAGTATTTAGCACTGATGAGGGGAAAAATGGTGAAAAAATGACATTGGCTCATTTATTAAAGGCCAGAATTATTGCAACCCTCTGCACACAACGGTCCTGCTATATTCTAAAATCCACCACAGTCCAAGCACTCTTTAAGAAAAAAATAAAAAGCCAAGTTATCTTAGAACACAAATAAATACACACATTTTATATGATATAAAGTGTAGATGTACAGTTGTCCTTTAAGTTACAATAGACTCAGGATACCATATTTTCAACACCCAATAGTCTTTAACGGGATATTCTATGTTGAGTGTGGTTTCATCATACAATGCCCCAGACTCTGACTCTGATCCAACCAATTATCATGAAACATTTTACTTGTACTAAGCGTTCTGTGTTCATGGAAGTTCTCGGCAGAAATTGGTGGTCCGATAGCATTTCTCTGTAGTACAGGGAGGTACTACATGTTCTTTTCTGCTCTTTACATGTGACAGGATGAGGGCCCCATTTTCTTTTTTCTGGTACATTGGTAATTTCCAGCTTCCAGCAGCTCTTTCTAACTGTTATATGTAAGGACTTGCTTTATCTATATTAGTTATGTTGGATGACATTTTGTGGCTTCAGAACCAATTATCAGTTTTTCATAGACATATAGGCGGACATGTATGAAAACTGTCTAGGTTTAAGACTCTCTTTGTTGCCCATTGAAACCAATCAGAGCTCCCCTTCCAATTTTTTCAAGTGCACTATATGAATAAAAGGGGAGTCGGATTTTTTGTATGGCAAAAAATAAAGTCGTACACCTAGACAGTTTTCATACATTAGGCCCATAGTCTCAACATAATGGGCATAACTATAGCCATAGCAACGTCTATGGGGCCCAAGGGTTGAGGGGTCCCACTTAGGTACGAATATTCGTCCTTTATTGTTCGGGAACAAGTCAATTTAGTGATTTTTCAACCCCTCTTTTGCCGCAACCATGACGTTCGTAATGTGTCATGGTTCATAACTGCTGTTAAGGCACCATGAAGTCCCAAGAATAGTCATGAAAGACTTTCTGTCTACCTGTGCATATGTGATAAAGTGGAAAGCTCCTGCTAATTGCTGTTATCTGACAGCTTATTAGCACGCTATACCAGCAGGGGAATCAATGCATTGCAGTCCCGTGCGGAGGAAGCACTGGGATTGGTCAGTCAGTCTGCTGACTCCCCATTACAGCGATCCCAAGATTCCAGGCCTTCTGTTCTGTGAGAAGAGTGAAGAGATTCGTATTCTGTGTCTGGGTCTAGTGCCCTGTGCTGCTAACTAGGCTGTTCACAAGCCCTGAAATACTTTATTAACCCTCCACTGTCTAATCACTTCACTGCCCCTGATGATCTAATTTGTGGCAGATGTATGATCAGGACAGTTTGGCCACTTTCAAGTTCCAACTATTTTGTTCTGCCAGTGATCATCACTGTGTCATACAGTGAAAAAACACCCCAAAAAATTAACCCTCAGTGCCAAGTCCATGTTCCCCTCACTCATATTGTTATAGTTGTATGATCAGTTAAAAAAGACAGTTTTGTAAATTCTGTTCCCCAATATCTGTCAATGCACCATCACTACCCCAATAAAAGACCGAAATAATATTCTAAACAAGAAAGGTGCTCCTTCAATTATGAGGCCCTGTGGAAGAGTCAAAATAAAGCGCTTATGGGCCACAAGTGGGGATATTTCTAAAAACTGCATAATATGGAAGAATCATTATTTGAGTGCTGCAATTTCAAATATCTACGGGGTTCAATGAATATGAACAAAATCGGAAATCTCGCGCAAAAAAATAAGTTAATAATTTTGAAATTTCACACTTCGCTTTCTTCTTTAATTTTGCGAAAGGACCTAGAGGTTTAATAAACGCTTCCTAAATGTTGTTGTTGACTATGTTAAGGAGGTGTAGTTTGTGAAATGGAGACTTTTATGGGGGTTTTTAAACATAACAAGCACTCAAAACCACATCAGAATTTGCCTGATTCCCAAAAAAATCTGTTCTGCAATTTTCTTGAAACTGTTAAAATTTGTATAAATTTAAAAGCCCCCATAAGATCTTAAAAAATAACATAGATGTTTAAAAAAATCATGCCGAACACAAAGTAGCAATATGGTTAGATGTTCATTATTACTACTTTGTTTGGTGTGACTATGTGTCTTGCACACAGAAAATTTGTAAACTTTGAGAAAATGGCAAATTTTTTCCAAATTTTCACAACTTGTCGATTTTTTTACCACCTAAACAAGGATTTTTATAGAACAAAATTAATTGCTAAAATAAGCCACGATGTTTCACAGGAAGAAAAATCATCTGAATAACATGGATAGGTAAAAGTATTGAAAAGTTATTCACAGATAACAGTGGCCACATGGCCAGATTCTGAAAAAAGGGCGTGGTACCTCTTAAAGGGGTTTTTGCCAGGAGTGCCTTATCTGCTTAGAAGCAAAAGTTTCACAAGCACGGAGCTGAGAGCATAGAGAGAGACAGGAAAGCCAGAGATGGGGGACAGAGCTGCATACTGGGATTGTGTGAAATGTGTTCAATGAAATTAATCAAATCACAACTTGTGGATTCTGTATACAAAAGACAAACAGCTTTTCCACTCAGAGCTTGGATGCTGTCTTCTTGTTCTCGGTTATCAGATAAAAGCAGGGATCTACTCAGTTAATCACAACTACGACTAGTTTTATTCTGTATTCAAAAAGAAAACTATTTATACCCGGTGCTTGAAAACTTTCTCGCAGCAGCAGTCTCATCAGATAGAAGAAGCTTTCTTGCGCAAGCCCAGGCCAGCAGCTCTTGTCAGGTGTATGTTAATAGAAGCTTTTAAGTAAACTGAAGGGCAGGTAAGGCAGCCTGCTTGCTCTCTCAGGCAGCACTTTTTGTTATACATAGAGTTTAGAAAAGTGATTAAAAAACCATTTTGAGGATCCAACGTCAACATTACACCATCGTGGCAAGAACCCCTTTAACTCCAGAAAACAGGCTTAGATACTTAAAGGGTTAATGCTATATAGCCACTATATGTGTTCTTTTGTTATCCATGGTTATATTATTTATACCTTTCAAAATTATGTATTGTGCTGCTGTTTTAGTTATGTCATCAGGAAGAGGGGTGGGGCGGTCTTCACTTTGATTTGAGGCCCTATAGAATTATAGTTGCATCGCCCTGTTAAACCATCACAAGGGTTTCAACATGCAATGGTCATCCCGGAACCAATCAATGTTGCATGTTGAGGGACCACTGTATCTTGGTAGATGTATTAAAAATCTCTCCAAATTTAATAAATTCAATTTAGTATATGTAAACACATTTTAATGCTTCTAATTTTTTTTTTTTTTGGGGGGGGGGGGATTTAAATATTTTCTGCTGCATATCCTCTAAGTGTTTCTTTTTCCATTGTATCATTTTTCGGAAGGTATGGACAGTTATGTACAATTATTTTAAAAACGTGTCTTTTAATTAATAACATGTAAAAGTGTCACTATGAAGTGCAAATTACAGTTTAATGTTCTCTGCCATGGGTTTTTGTTGACATAACATCAAAGAGGAATCCAAAGAATTACCGAAGGAATGCAGTATATCCTCAGCATAGCCATAATCAGCAAAACTTAGTCTATTACTACACTTTTCTAGCCCAAAATAAAACAAAAATCTTTGTAAAGCAGACTGTTAAATACAAATAGACTGCGTCTGGACTGTTAAAGCCAGGAATGGAACATCAAAGTATACATTTAAATGCCTGTTTGATGGTATTTCCAACATAAAGGTGTGACAGAGAGTATTGTAATGTGAACCTTAAAAGGGAGACAATTTAAAAAGCAAAAACATTATTTTGTGCTTAATAACAATAATAAATGTGAATTACTTTGTGTAACAACCAAATTTCCATAAAACTATGAAAAAATAAATATTACCCTGTTAAACATTGTTACACAAAAATAATAAGAATAAAACATGACAGACGGACAGATAGATATATAGATAGATAGATACTGTAGATAGATAGACAGATAGATAGACAGATACTGTAGATAGACAGATACTGTAGATTGATAGATAGATAAATAGATAGACAGACAGATTGATAGATAGATAGATAGATAGATAGATAGATAGATAAAACTAAGCTGCTAGTAAGTGGGATAGGAAGGAAAATGTATGTTTTCAAAAGCTCCTACACTGAGAAGAGATGTAGCATTAAAAGGGTTGTCTCATCTCAAAGTTTCATAGGATGCCTGAATGAAATAAAGCTGCTTTGTTCTGTCACTTCCTGGTCAAGCTGTCTGTAATTAGCATATGACCTCTGTGTATTTAGACTTCTTTGTTTATTATGTTTATTAGTCTAGTTTAGCTAAATTACCTTCTCTGAGGTCCAGAGAAGCTTATGAGCTAATGTAAGCAGTAGAGTAATTAGTCTTTTTTTCTGAAAGATCAGATAATACACGAGCTCTCACTGCCAGCCACAACCTCTGTGATGACCTCACTCCCTGCTATCAGGTAGAACAAACTGCAGGGGAAATGGAGTACACAGGTTGGTCACTTGGGGACCCAGAGAGAGCACATAAGGTGTTAAAATCATTTGTAGCTGCTTAACAAAAAAAGATGAACAACGCAATATACAGTATTTGGAAAACGTCTTCATTTAGTGTTCCCTACATTTTGAAAGCTATTCTGCGTAGTGAGACAACCCCTTTAAGGTAAATAGGAAAAAACAGCATATTTGCAACAATACCAAAGAGCTAAAGGCAATAGTGCTTAACATCTACACCATAAATGGTTACAGCTCTGGAATCCTTGTCAGCATCAGATCTCACCCTTTATAACATTCAGGTGAAATTTCTATTAAATGTAGAAGACCTTATACTACTACCGCTAACCCTGAAAGGCAACTATATACTACTAAAGACTGGTCTAGGTGTTATTTCATCCCAAGTGAAAATAGAAAAATTACACTTGGCATTAAATAACTTTTCCATGCCCCATTCTCAATTACTGTCCTTAGTGGTCATATTTCTTTATGTACAACATTTGACCGTTGTGGTCAGCACATGACTACTGGACCAGTGAATAGTTCATGTGATTCATAAATGAAACATTATCAGTGAAGGTCTTCTGAGGGACGCTGATGTTCTGGCTGCTACAGGACAGGTAATTATGGGATAATATCTTATTTCAGCACAGTGGAGTGAGAGGTGGTAGGCAAGTTTTTAAACGTCTTTCAGTACCACAGAAACTAACAGTATACTAGAATTTGCAGACCACACAAAGTGGACCCATAAATGAAAAAATTATGTAATTCAGAAACAGATAGCTCCTGAGCCTGTACAGACTTAGGGTGACATGTATGAATGGGTCAGTTTTAATGTTCTGGCGTTAAATGCGGCAAAAGTGATTAGTCCGCCTAATTTCCCGATTTATGGCACGTCAAATGAACATGTTTGGCGCATTGTGCACCAGACCCGATACTTTGTAATGCGCCAAAGATGTGGGGGTGTTCTGGGGGCATGTCGAACCACATACATACTATTAGACACATATATGAATGTGGTTTGGCAAAAATAGGCGCATTGCTGTTCGAACAGGCAGATCTATTTCAATGTGGTCTGCCTGAGCCTGAGGAGTCGTAATGGAGCTAGATTTGCATTAGGGCAAAAAATGTCCCTTATTCTCAACTTTCACCATTCCAATAATGAAAAGTAATTTATGATAATTTTCAAACTATATGAAATTAAATTATATAAATGTAATAATAAATTATATAATATAAAATTATATAATATCCCAAAATATTAAATTATCTCCTATAAAATGTATTTAAGATTAATATAATCTAAAATTTATTTCAAATTAAATAATATAAATTAATTAATTAAACCAATACAGCATCTAGCATAAATCCCGGTCACAATCATGTATTTACAGAGTTAGTGTAGCATTATCAATCATTACAAACACATCATAGCAGACTAGAAATAAAATAAAAGGTGTTAGAATAGCATCTCAGTGAGTAGAAAATACGGTAGTGATCTTCCATGTTGCACCACAAGTCTCAGCAAGATCTGTGGTGTGGCAGCTATTACTGTATATCAAATACACATGTTTGGCACATTACCAATGCATCCAAGTTCCATTACTAAGGCGCCATACACAGATGTGGGACATTTCAAACCTGAGGTGACATTTATGACTGCAAATTCACCACTTTCTTAAATTTAGGTGCATTTTACATGGGAAAAAAGGCACCAAGTTTCATACATGTCACCCTTAGTGCCCACAATCTAGTAAATATATCAGGGTAGCATACATTGACCTACAAGCCTAGAGTGAGCAGGTTTGTCTGAATGCCAACAGTATGGTCATGTTACCTTGGGAGAT
The DNA here is from genome assembly GCA_025379985.1 of Phyllomedusa bahiana. Taxonomy (NCBI): domain Eukaryota; kingdom Metazoa; phylum Chordata; class Amphibia; order Anura; family Hylidae; genus Phyllomedusa; species Phyllomedusa bahiana. The sequence goes on along the minus strand of JAODAL010023919.1, from coordinate 44,094 downwards.
AAGGCCTACATCATGCTGCAATGCTCCAAATATTCAGCATAGAGTGACACTTGGATCTCCATCTGAACTTGTGCTTCATGGAAGAGGAAGATAAACTATCCATTTTACTGGGTTAAGAATGAGAAAACAGTAGGCACAGTAACACCATTTTGGTGCATGTCAAAGATTTTTGATGAACATGATTTGCCATGGATTTCTGCAGCACCTACCCTGAATTTGTACCTACCCCTCGTTCCTTTAGTTTAGACTTGTTCTGGGAATGCTATTGTGTATTATGTGTATTAGATAGATAGATAGATAGATAGACAGATAGATAGGAGATAGATAGATAGGAGATAGATAGATAGAAAAGATACATAGATACATACATAGATAGAAAAGATAGATAGACTGTGAGAGATAGATAGATAGATAGATAGACTGTGAAATAAATAGAAAAGATAGATAGAAAGACTGTGAGATAGATAGATCTGTGTATACCATTAAAGTGTCAATGGTGCATTATATAGTCGTATATCTATTTGCAGATTTTTAAGGATAAAATTATAGAGCTAGATATCTACCATCAGAAAAGTGTATTGTATGGTTAGCAGTGAAGAACAACATCATAGAGCTTAAAAAGAAGGTCTCATGTAGCTTGTAATATTTTAAGGAGTTGTCCAATGAACCAAAAGAGAAAAACCCTTTCAAATGGCTTAACTTAGTTTTTATGAACTTCCCTAGGATGTTTTCTAGGCTAATTCGTGCTTTTTCTGTGTGGTATGTAATCTTCCTTCTGTGCAGCCAAGCAGCAGCATTTCCTGTTTGAAAACTGATCCTCTTGCCCTGTAAAACTACAACCCTTTCTTTGTCTGTCATTATCCCATCTGACTTCAGTCACAGTACATTTCCCCTGTCTTCTACCTTATGTTAAAAGCCCTGAGTGGCAGGAACAGAGTAGGAGTGGCTTTAAAAGCTGTCCAAAAAACACACTGGTTGCTTGATCTCCTGGGCTCGACACACAGCTGTAGAGACACATAAAACCACTTAGCTTCCTGTCATGAAACAGTTGGTGAAAAGCTGCAGGTTGCCCAAAGAAAATACAATCAAAATACAGTACATTACAAAAGTGCCAAACTGTAGGAGAGATATTATTGAGAATATATTTTCTTTTCCAGTGGACAACCTATTTTAATTTAGTTTTACAGCTAGAGGTTAGAAAGTGTAAAATGCATTAGAACATTTTGTAGATTTCTTTAACTACTGTAAACTCTCATGTGCATTACCATACAGTACAATATCTCACTTGCAGACCTAATGCCAGAATGACCTTTACAGCAGCTGAAAGTTATATTGATGGAAAACTCTTTAGAGTGGCTTTTTTTACCATTTGAAGTCTCCCGGAGGTGAAGACCTGTTATAGAACTTTATATTATTTAGTGTGTCGTTTATAATTTAACAATGCTCTAATAGTTTAATGTAATAATGGGAAATAAATACGATTACAGCATTAGCTGCTGCTATCTAATATACCTGGACGGTTTGATCAAGATAGCAGATCAGCCATAGGGAAATCTAAGTTGTCTACAGCTGAATTAATGGGGTTGTCTCACTACAAGGATTGCTTTTTATGTTAAAGATCTTGCAAAATTAAGTCCCTTTGCAATATTTGAAAACCGTCTGTAATCTGACTGTCAACCTTTTACATGGACTAAAATAGAAAATCTGTGTAGTAGTCTACACTGCACGGATTTTCTGCTGGATTGTTTTTTTTCACTGCCTGTGTAACAAAAACTTAGAACATGTTCTTAGTTCTGCCCAGTTTTCGGGCAGAACATGAACAGTTCAATGTAAAGGGGGATGGATTGAATCTGCAAACCACAGACAAAAGCCATACCTTTACGGGTAAAAAAAAGTACAAAGTACCGGTCGGAAAATCCGAACTGTATTTTGTCTGTGGCGTGTGAACACACCCACTACATTTTTTTTCTTCCCCTAAAAAATTTATTAAATGGGTTTTTAAAATTTAAAAAATTTTTTCTGCCTTTTCCAGCAAATTTTTATTTAAATTGGGGCAAGGGTCATTACAAATATCATAAAGTTTTCCCCTGTAAACCCACATTTTTTTATTATACTCTTTTTTTCCTTATGAATAAAGCCAACTCCCATTTATTTGAATGGGCAGTCAGTGCTGTAGTTCATACTGTGAATTACATCACAGATTTTCCACACCACGGATTTCAAATCCATGGTGCAGAAAAAAAAGAAGCAGATCCTCCCCAGATTCCGCTTCAGCTGCCGTGACGCAGATTAGCCCCACTGTTATGGTATAACTAGTGATGAGCGATTACATTGATTCGTCATCGGGTTGATAGTCGATATCGGCAATTTTAAATAAATACCGATAGCGATAATGGTTATCGCCGATGACCATTAAAGTCTATGGGAAGGAACAACACCTTCTTCTTACCCCCAACAGGGCTGGAGAAGGGGAAATTAAATCCAAAAACGTAAAAATATGTGTACATTCTGGCAACACACTTAATTTTAAAAAAGCCACAAAAAAAAAACTCAAAACATTACACCCCCTGTCTTGCACCACCCTGACCCTTAAACCTGCATGCCCAAAATTTAAAAAAAGTGCAGAAGCATTTATGATTTGAACCATCATTTTACTTGAACGGGACTTTGAATACCCCGTCCTGGAACGCACATGAGCCCCCAAACCTGAAAAGACCCAATTTTTAAAAAGTGCCGCAAAAAGGGGTCTTTAAACCCCATTTTATTTGAAAGCATTGACTATATTGCCCTGACCGCAGTATGACCATTAAACCTGTCTGACCCGCAGATTAAAAAGTGAGGGGGAAAAGGAGTCTTTAAACCCCCATTTTGTTTCACTGGACATTGAATATCCCTGTCCTGGGGCCACAGCAGAGCCCCAAAACCTGCAGAACCCCACTTTTTAAAAAGTGCAAAAAAAGGAGTTTTCAACCCCTTTTAGTTTCATGGACATTGACTTCCCTGCCTGGGGCCACGCATGACCCCAAACCTGTTTGACCAAAGATCCAAAAAAGCCTATGCTATTTTGTACCTGCTGTCACTTAGAATATTTTTGGTAACTGAAAATTTTTTGTTTACAAAATTTATTTGGGGGAAGTTTTTATTTTTTGTTTTCTTTTTATCATTTTGCTTTTTTTTCAAGTGTGTTAAAAACAACATACACCCCCCCTGCAGGTTTTTTTTTAACTGTAGATGTGTTAATTGCCCGCACCCCCAAAAGTAATAAAAATGTCCTAATCATCCAAAAAAACACTTCTTATTTGGGAAAAGACTTTTGCCCCCTGGCTTCTGGGGAGTGATTCAGCCAAAAATTAAAAGGGTTTCATTTTTCCTCCAAATCCTTTTCGGGGATTAGGGACAGGTCCCGGGAGTAAAATGATCGCCCCCTAGTGACCCCAGCCCAGAAAATTTAAGCAAAAATTTGTGCAATTTGGTCAGCCCTGGACCCCTTTTGACACTCCCAACCCACAGAAATCACCTTTTCAAAATCGATTTTTTTAGAGAAATTTGAAGTTTCCCCTGATTGCCCTAATGGTAAGACCCAGTGCTGCCCGTCATTGTTAACAGTAGGTCGAGCTGCCGACCCAGACTTACGGGGGTGCGGTGAGAGCCCGGCTAGCGTCGTCATTTTTAAACAGGAGGCCCAGCTCCCGGGCCAGACTTACAGTTGGTGGGGTGAGACCCCGGTGGCGTCCGTCATTTTTACACGGTAAAAATCCCCCTTAGACGCAGCAACAAACAGTCGTGCTGAGCAGAGGCGGAAGCGAAAGTGTGGGGGGAAAAACCTCCAGCCTTCCTCAGTACAAGAAAACCTGGGTGGGCCTTTCCCCTCCTTTTTTGATGCGGACCTTTTGGCTTCACTTGGAAATACTGGGGGTTTAAACGCCCCGTTCCAACCAGGTCCCCTTTTTCTTGCTTTTTTTTCTCATTTTATAACGTGCGGGAGGAAATTGTTCTGTTCTTTGTTTTTTCCCGGCTCCATACTCCATGTCCTCTGAAAAACCCTACTCGGGTCAAGTTTTCCCTGTACCCCCCCTTGCTACAGGGTTTTTTTTCCCATATTTGTACATGCAAGTTTTTTGTAGTTTAATTTAGAAAACACTTTTTTTAAACGGATGGAATCCCACCATGTCTTTTTTTCTCTTTTTTAAATTGTATTAAAGGGGTTGCCCAAATACGGGGTTTGTAGCTATGTTAAAGATCTTGCAAAATCAAGTCATTTTGCAATATTGCCATTAACGTGTCCTCCCTTTCCCTGTTTCTGAAGCCCTACCTTGAGCCACTCTTGACATTGTGAAAACAAATGTCTGTTAAAACCACATTTTTTCAATAGGACCTGTAGTCTGCGCATTTCAAGCAAAATCCCCCCAAAAATTCAAAACATGATCTTGACCACTTTTGACAATTGTAAAGAAAAAATGTCTGTTAAAAACAACTTTTTTTTTTTTTATAATAGGACCTATAGTATAGCTGCATTCACAGCAAAATGCACCCCAAAAAGTAAAAGCTGACCCTTTGACCCTTTTGAAAATTGTAAAGAAAAAATTCTGTTAGAAACACTTTTTTTTTAAAAAGGGACCTGTGTATACTGCTGTCACAGCAAAAGGCCCCAAAAAAATTAAAGCATGACCCTTGAGCACTTTTGACAATTGTGAAAAAAAATGTCGTTAAAACAACATTTTTTAGAATAGGACCTGTGTTTTCCCTGATTTCAAAGCGCATGACCCAAAAATTATAAAATGATTTCTCACCACTGTTAAAAATTGTGGGGAAAAATGCCACTTAGAAGCCACATTTCTTTTCCCAAAAGGGACCATGATTATTCTGTTGACAGCAACATGCCCCAAAAAATTATAAATATGACTTCCCAAACCATTTTAAAAATTGTGATGGAGAAATCCCCACTTAAAAGCCACTTTTTCTGTTCCCAAAGGACCATAAAAAAGCTGTTCTCACAGCAAAACAGCCCTCAAAACCATTGCAATGTGAAAATTCTAAGGTTAAAGTGGTAAAGGGAAATACGGTTTTGTCATGAAACCGCGTTTTTTACATCCCCTCACAGCAAAACCAGCAAAATGAACGTTGGGAAAAACCGAGAAAAAAAATTGCAGTAAGAAATGTTTTTTTTAAAAAATTTTTCAGGACCATTTCGTTTAAAGGGGAAATGTGAATAGATGGCAAATAATCGGGCCCTGGGCAATTGGGGCCACAAAAATCACAGAGATCCATCCCTGACATCTTGATGAAAGTCAAATGATCCCCATTATCGTAGAAAGCCGGTTTTGGTTTTTTTGTAATGACCCCCTCCAGCTGTACGGGGGTCCGTCAGATATGACGGGGGCTGCGGGCGTACAACACCTCTAGGGCGTGGGCGAGCGAGCTCGGGCCATTCGTCCAATTTTGGATACCCAAAATTTTTGGGTCCGGAAACACAAAAAAAACATCGGGTGGGGACGGTAGCGTGCACCATGATTTTAAAGCGGGTTTTCTGGGGTTTGGATTGTCCCCTGTATTGCTCGTTGGTGAGGTGTAAATAAAAGTTGCCAGGGCACCCATTAGATTCGGCCACCTTCCCCTGCTGCGTTTGCTGTGCCGCTAGGGCTACTTGGCACTCTACTGCGTCAGTCGTGATGTTTTTCCCATCGTAATTGAGGAAGTGAAGGACGTAACAGATGTTCAGTTGATCAATCAGAAGGTCTCCATTTTCCCGCATTTTTTCTCTCTATTGGGTGGGTGGAAGGAAGTGCTGAGTTTTTTTTTTGTACCGGGGGGCCGGAGGGGGGCCACCCCGTAACTGTTGTTCATTTGATGGCTTAATGGAGGGTCATGTGGAGGAAATGGAGATCCAAGCATCATGTGAAGGGTGGAGCCTTGATTTCCCAACCCTGGCTCGAGGGGGATAGCAAAATGATCTTTTCCCCATTTCCCCCCTCCCCCCCCAAATTCGCGCCAACCTCTTCCAAGGCAGGGACGTCGTAACGTCGGGGGTCTAGGAAAACCCCCCTCCGCTTCCTCCGGCACAGCTTCAACACACCCCTGACTTTCCCCGATGGCCCCGAGGCTGATGCGCCCCTTGCACTACCCTGGACCCCCAAAAAAGCCCCAATGAAGAGTTTTAAAAATTTTGAAACTGTCGGGCCTTGTGGATTCGACGGAGAAAAGGTCTGTGTCCACTCTGTGTCCCTCTCCCCTCCGTCGTGGGGGACCCGTTGTTTCAGAGTGTCCAAAGATCGTTTCCAACTAGATCACCACAATGCTCATGTTTCAAGGCTTGTCCCCCATGGACCATTTTTGGGGGTTCTTCAAAAGGCAAGGATGGGAGGGGCTTTTCACCTGCCCCACCTCGGGGCTCAACACCCCCCAGGGCCACACCCCTGCTTGTCAGACCATGGTACTTTGTATGGTAATGGATTTCGGCTGCCACAACGTGGGCTTGGGAGGGGGGAATTTTAAAACTGTTGCCCGTCAACAATGAGACGGGTTTAAGGGGGGCCGAGCTACGCTGCAAAGGGCCAGGCAGGAGAAGCGGGGGCGCGGCGGAAAAATGCGAACTCGACCTCGGCCTTCCTCAGCGGCAGTCAACCCGGGTGTCTTTTTTAAAATTTTTGGACGCAAGGGTTTTTGACTGTGCGGCAAAGGGATGTCTCCAGCCTACCCTCTTAAAGGGGGGCCACAATTTGCCCGTTTTCGCACACCCCCTTGCCTGGGACAAAGGGTTTTTGCACCCACCAGGCTCTCTCGTTGCGGAGAGCCCCTCCACAGCCCCGACCTTTGTGTGGACGGTCTCCAAGAAGATTTAATTTCAAACCCCACTGGTTTTTGGGCACGTGATGCCCCCAGAGGGGCCTTGGGGAAAGAGCCCTGCACCACCCTGCGTTTTGAAGAGGTGGCCCAGCCTGGGGACCACCGTCCCCCCCGAGACAACCCCCCAACTCACCCAGGGGAGCTGTCACGAGATTTTTAGCGGCCTTGGCCTGGGTTACTGCCATGTGTCGGTGTCAGGGCTTTTCCCCGGGCCACAGATGCAGACAAGTGCTTTAAATTTTAGATACAGTGGCTGGCCAGGGCAGGGCGGGTTTTTTGGCAAAGAAATGCCTGCTGGCATCTGGTATTGGGGGAGGGAAGGGCCCTGGTGGGGGGAACCCCCGGTCCCCAGACGGAAAGGCAACATTTTTCCAAGGCCAAAAGCCGGGAAGCCGACTTAAAGGGTTTTTTCTTTGGGTGGTTTGGGTTTTTAATGTTTTTTCTGCCCCAAACCCGGAAGACAGAAGGCTGGCTGTAGCTGGCCGCGTACAGCGTGCAGGTCGTCAAAAGGCGGGAAAGGGAAGGGGGGGGAGGGGCTTGGTGGTGTGGGGTACTGGGTGACGGGGGAGGCTGAAGCGGAGGTGATCCTGACAGACTCTGAGAGAGGGGGACTGGGAACGCGTGGGGGGCGGGGGGGAGGAGGGGGAGCAGGGGTGTGCAGTGGTTGGAGGCCGGCGTCAGTCTGCCCTTTTTGGCCAAGTGTTTTCCTCCATTTCAATCATGCATTCGTGCATGTGATAGACATGTTGGTGGTGGTTAAAAACCTAAGATTTTTTTTTCTTCTTATGCGTTTACGGAAAGGCGGGGATATGACATCGCGGGTGAATAAGAGGCTTGCTCAAAGAAGGTAGGCTTGGAGGCCTAGCCTTTTTTACGGCGAAGGGGGGGGGTTTCCATGCCGGGTAGCAGAACAAACAGCGGGTTTTGGCTGCCCCCTTCCCCTTTTTTAGGCGGGACCCGTCGCACCACCCCCCCCTCTTTTCCTCGTCCAGTGATGAAGCGCTCGCAAGCAAATTCTGCTGAAAAAAACCCCCGTTTGGGTCCCCAATTCGCTCATCATCATCAACACAGGTGATTTTGTCATCCTACATTTGCATCCAGGAGCGCGGTCTACAAGCAAGAGGGACTGCAAGGCATTGCCGACCCCCTGGGGTTTTTGCCCATTGACCGGTTCCTTTCCCCCTCTTGGTTTAGTAAATGGATCAGAGAACAAAATCATCCTCTTTTGGCTCTTGATCTTTTAAAAATACTTTCGACCCCAACCCCATTTTGTCCCTCAAAAGGTTTTCAGAAAATGGGTTATCCACAGGGTGGGTACACGATTTACATTTTTGGGGTCCTTCGCTTCATTTTTGGTGGGTGCTGTGATGCTGATGACGACATTTGTGGCCGTGCTGGGGGGCGGGAGGTAAGACTGCTGGATGCGGTTGCATTAAAACCCCAAGAAAAAGATTGGGGGACCGTTCGTTTTCTGAGATTCACGGGCCCTGACCCAGCGATGAAGGGTGACGGTCCTGCAAACCGACAATCCTGGCTTGCGTGTTGTCGCCGCACGGAAGGGGCACCTTCTCTCGTACCCCTACCTCCCTGTTCCCACCCCCCTCTTTTCTCGCTTACCCCCCTGCATTTCGTCCCTGTTAGAAAGATAAAATTTGAGGGGATGGAAGGTTTTGGAAGCTTTATTAAAGACGGCAAATCCAGCTATTCTCAAAACCCTCAAATCAAAACAAAAAATTCTGGATTCTTTTTAAAATGCAAGGTGGCTCTATCAACAAATCTGGGGGTGGGCAAAAGTGCAAAAAACACGTATTGAAATTTTGGATAATAAAAAGGGATTTTTTGGGACCTGCAATTACCGTGGTGATACACAATTGCTGGATTAAATTAAAAATGCAAGGGGGGATCTATCAAAAAAAATCTGGACTGGGCAAAAGTGCAAAAAACAGTTTGAAAGTTATGGGTATAAAAGGTATTTTTTGGACCTATCAACCCCGTGGTGACTAACAAAAAGCTGGATTCAAAATTAAAATGCAAGGGACTCTATCAACAATCTGGGCTGGGCAAAAAATGCAAAAAAAAACGTTCGAAATGTATCGGAAATAAAAGGTATTTTTGGCACCTTCAATTCCCTGTGGTGACTACACAAGGGATAAATTTAATGCAAGGTTCCTCTTCAACAAAGTGAACTGGGAAAAATTAAAAAAGAACACCTTCTGAATGTATACTGAATAATCAAAGTGGGGTTTTTACCTAACAAATAGACCGAGTTATTAGAAAGTTGTTCCTAAATAAAGTCAGGCTGCCCATATCCAAGTAATTATTTAACAGTAAAAATGTTAAAAATAAACTATTTTCATCAATGCTGCAAAAACAAAATCCGATTCTTTTAAAAAAACTTGTGGGGTTCGCCCGCGGCCCTCCCCACCCCGCCCCCTTCCCCCCGTGACTTTACAGCGGTTTGATGCTCCTTTTAAAATTCTTGCCTAATCCAAAAACTGCAAAACTCGATCTAACTGGTTCTAAGGATCAAGCTAACCGGGGGAGCTTTCTCTGTGAACAAATAGAATAAATTCGTGAGGTTTGCACAAACAGAGCGAACATCCTACTGCTTTGAGAACGACACCCTGATATGAAAGGAAGGGCTGTTCTATTAAAACGGGGGGTATGTGATTTTTCCAGCCAATCCAAACCCTAACTCCCCGCATGATCGCACACACATCTCACCCTCTTATTCTGTAAGCTGATTTGCGGCCCCCCAAAAAGAAGGAAGCGCCAAAAAGCGATATTAAAAATTATGAAAAAATTTTTTAAAAATTTTAAAAAATTAGTGATCTAAAAAAAAAATCAAAAATAAATACCGTGCCCATTTTTTAACTTTTTCGAAATAATCGCTCAACACTAGTGATAACCTGTGTCCAAATCAGAAGCGAAAGATAAAATCCAATGCAAAGATAAAATCCTTGGCAGAAATCCATGTATTGCCTCAGATCTCTGCCAAGGATTAAACATCAGATTTTTTCTGATGGGCCAAACCATACTGTAATGGTCGTTTTATTGAGGATTGTCATCAAAAGAAAAAAAAAAAGAAACACAAGATAGGGGCTAACGTCTTGGAATGTAGACCAATGATTATTTTCTCAAGGAGTACACTAGAGTGTTATAAAAAAATATTTCAGACTAATTTCATAGAAACTGCATATCCTACCTCTCAGTATTTTTAATATAAATTTAAAAAATATATTTAACATTTTACATATGTATACATTCATATCATATCAATACTTTGTTGTCAAAATATTCCCTTAAAAGGGTTGTGCCACCAAAAACACTTTTCAGCTATCCATAGTATAGATGTGAAATGTCTAATTGCTGGGGGTCCAACCACTGGAAGCAAGTCATCCATCCTTCTGTCCTTGTAAGAAAGAATTTGAAGGAAGTAGAATTCAAACATGTATCTATGCGATTGATAGAGATTGGAAGTACAGAACTCCTGACCCCAGTTTTAGGTATCATGGGGGTCTCAGCGGTGTTACCCCAGGCGATCAGAAATGTGTAACTTATCCTGTAGATAAGTGATAACTGCCTTTCAGTGGTGCATCCCCTTTAATCCCTTAATGACACAGAATTTATCGGTACATCCTGGTGTTGGTAGGTTTCTATGTATCCAGCTTATCCAATAAGTCCACTGCATATGAGGCTGGTGTCAACTGCTAATTGCAGCTAAAAACCAGAGAATGGAGCTGGCTCTGTTCCCTGCTATTTAATCCTCTAGACACTGTGATGATTTAGGCTGCTGCATCTAAATGAAGGAGAAACATTGCTGCGCACGTTTCCTCACTCCAATCTTACTGCAGTGAGATCGCGGGATGCCAATCAATTTTCTATCGCAGCTGGAAGCCTAATGAAGGCTTCCATAGCTGTCATATTTTACTTTCTACTACTTCCTGGCCAAGAGAGTAAGTAATGGAACTGTCATCTTTGTACACCGTTCTGCATTGGTCATAAAATTTGGAAAAAATGTGCTTCAGGTATAAAATTACACATATTAAAAGTTCAAATCACCCTCCTTTTGCCATTTTACAAATGTTGTTCTCTGGCAAATGCCAGTCGTCCTGCACAGTGTTGGGCTGTAAGCACAACACTGACTTGTGGATGTCGAGCACTCATACCACCCTCATGGAGTCTGCTTCTGACAGTTTGAGCAAACTCATGGATATTAGGGGCCTGCTGGAGGTCATTTTACAAGGCTCTGGCACTGCTCCTCCTGTTCCTCCTTGTACTAAGGAGGAGATAGCGGTCCTGTTGCTGGGTTGTTGCCCTTCTACCGTCCCATACATGACTCCTGGTGTACTAGCCTGTCTCCTGGTAGCTACTCCATGCTCTGGACATTGTGCTGACAGACACAGCTAGCCTTTTTGCCACAGCTCATATTGATGAGCAACTTCTGCGGGTTGTAGACACTGCCTCATGCTACCTCTAGGGATGAGAGCATTGACAAAATGTAAAAGTGACCAAAACAACAGCCAAAAAAGAGAAACTGTCTGTGTTCACCACCTGCAGAACCACTCCATTATAGGGGTTGTCTTGCTAATTACCTGTTGTTTGTTCCATTTGAACAAAAGCAGGAAAAGTTTAGTTACAATCAGTGTTGATTCATAACTGGACAGGTTGATTTCACAGAGGTGTGATTGGCTTGGAGTTACATGTGTTGTTGTTTATGGGTATGTTCACACAATGTTTTTCGGGAGCTTGCGCAGAACCCCGCCGGCCCCATAGACATGCATTACTCGCTTACACGCCAAGAATGAGTGACATATCACTTATCTCCCCGCGCATTCAATACGATCATATTGTACGCACGGGGGGACGAGGCGTAATCCATAGTTCTCTATGAGAGCTATGGATTACCGTAATTATGGGGCATGTTTTCCCCGCGTATTAAGCGCAGTACACTGCGAAATACGTGGCAAAATGCGCTCCAAAATAAGCTGTGTGAACATACTCTAAGTGTTCCATTGATTTTTTTTTTGAGCAGTGTATTTTTCTAATGGTTATTGAAGAATGTTACCGGAAATTTTATTGGGGGCTTTGAGCAGCTACTTGAAATTTCACTTGATATTCCCAAAAGAATGAGACAGATTTATCAAGGCAATTGTGACAGAATTTTGGTGTAATCTGTTCCAAAATGCTGGAGTACATGCCTTACACCACATATATCATGTGTTTTAGACAGTGTATACACTTGAGCACAGCGTCTGAGAAAAGGAGTGCGGCTTCTGTAGAAGAAATGCAGTGCTGCAGAAAGGGGGCTTTTGCCAAATGCCAACTGTTGGCACAAACTAAGCAAATTTAGGAATAATATAAAGTTCTGGGTCGCATGTAGGAAAACTGTTTAGGTGTTCAACTTTCTTTGCTGCCCATAGCGACCAATCAGAACTCCCCTTTCATTTTTCTCAGAGCACTATATGAAATGAAAGGGGCGCTCTGATTGGTTACTATGGGCAACAAACAAAGCCCTATACCAAGACAGTTTTCATACATGAGGTCCAGAAGCGTCTAAACATGCTCCAGATTTATCATACACTTTTTAGACTGTTTAGTCAATTTTACACTAAGCTTTAGGCTATGTTCACACGGCTTATTTTGTTTCAAATGCGTTTCAAATACGTGTCACAAAGTGTGGCATGTATTTCGCGTCGTAAATACATTCCCCATTCTTTACTATGGGGATTTGCGTCGCGAAATACACCTCAGTAAGTGACAGGGGACTAAATTTTACGATAGTATTTACATGGCGAAAATACGTCGCGGAAATACACCTTGTGTGAACGACGAGGCGTATTTTACATTGGAATCAATGCTAATCTAATTGTTCATTATTTGAAACGTATTTCGGGACGTATTTGCAGACGTAACTACGTCCGCAAATACGCCCCGAAATAAGCCGTGTGAACATAGCCTTAGACTTTATTATTATTATCTGCCCCAATATGTTTTTGGTTATGACTTTTTTTGTGGTTCAGACTTCGTATAACAGAAGGCTATTCAATCTTCTAATAAATTGTTACGTGACAGCAAGCACTGATCTTGAGAACCATAGAAAATTGATACAGAAAAAATCATTTGAAAAATTACATACGTTTTTATTATCCTATTAGCTACCTTCACTTACTGCTATCATAATAGCGATTGATAAAAATTGTAACTGCCTGTGTGACCTATGTATTCGCTGGTGTTTTTTGTTACATATTAAATAGTGCTAATCACATGGCATATTTATGTTCCAGAAAAGTTTAAACTTTTATTTTCTACGTTATTAGACTTGGTGAATAACAAACACTTAACAAAATTATTTTACATTCCCCTCTCATCTCAACAAGAAGTTGGCTTCATTCCTAAAGCTGTTCTGAGAACAGGAACAATAGTCGAGATAATCAGTGACCTGCATTTCCACCTTTTCTTTATTTGGCTGAAAACAAGTCCAGTTCACAAGCGACTTGGAAAGGTACATTGTTCAACTCATCTGCTACAGATCAAATTAAAGAAGATAGCAGCAATTTGTCTCATCTTGTCATGAAAGCACATCTAGTAAGTACACCTGAAGTATGTAGGGTTGGAAGAAAGGAGTTTTTTAGCTTTGCAGCAATCCAGCAAATGGTGAAATTGGCTATTCCAATTATTTTGTAAACATAAAGGCTCAACATTTATATATATCACCATGTGTCTCATATCAAAACAGGTGAGTTGAGAGGTGAGGAACTGAAAATAGTGCCATGAAATCAAAGACTCACAAAAAGACCGCGCTTCCTATTAATAGTGACTGCTTTGTAGCATGAAAACAATTTCAAGAGTTGCAAGTTAACAATAGGATGGGGGTCATTCATTTCTGACTGGATGGTTCCTCTTTTTCTATTCACACTTGCTTTCAAGTTGGTTCGCAGGTATAAGGGTATTTTCACCTGGGGCGTTTTTTGATGCATTTTTGTGGATGTGGTTTTTATGCAGAAATGTACAACATTAAAGGGGTTTTGCCATGATCTAATGTTGACGTGGGATTCTCCAAAATGGGTAATTAATCACTTTTCTAAATACATGTCATTAAAAAAGTGAAGCCTGTGAGAGCTACAGCACTGCTCAGTCCCCCTTAGTTTCCTGACAGTTTACATTAGACATGACCAGGGCACTGACAGGAGATGATCTGGCCGCGCTTGCGTGTTTGCACTTCTTATCCGATGACAGGGAACATGAACCAGCTTGCAAGGGACTGTGGAGAAAGACCTTTTTCTTTTGTATAGAAAATCCACTGGTTGTAATGTGATTATTTGAGTAAACATTGTACACAATCCCTGCTTATTGGCTCTGTGCTCAGCCCCCCTCTCACTTCCCTGTGACACTGCATCCTATGTTTATCTTCTCTTCTGAGCAGACAATAGGTAAAGAACTCACGTCTTGGTAAAAACCCTTTAATTGCTTGTCATTCTGCACAAAAAACACACCAAAAACGCCCCAAAAAATGCTCCATGTGAGGCACAATGCACATTGTGTTCAAGCCTTGTTTTGGAGGTATACACCAGGAACATTTCTTCATGTATACAGCTTGTAATTTCTGACAAATCCCTTTGTATGAGCATGTAGTCGCAGCCATTGACTGTAAAAAAGAAGGAATATATACCTCATAGTGGTCTCCAATCGTATAGGCAATCTGCTTTTTCTGACATTTATGCCAAACCTAGGTCTCAGAGCGTAAAATGCTTATAAAGGCTTGCATGCTCCAGAGTAGATTAATGTAGATACTGTTTGTTTTGACTTTTCTTGCATATTTCCTTATTCTACATGGCCAATGTATGCCATCAGTGGGATCAGACTTCTGTGACCCAATTACTAGACTAAGGCTTGGTCTTCACTGCATAAGACAAAAAAACTCATCAGAAACCAAATCCTAAAAACCACTTTGAGTATTTTGTCAGTTTTTTGTCCAAATCAGCTAGGTTTCCCGCGGGTTTTGAGACAAGACATCAAAGGATGTACAGCCAGTTCTCCAAGTTGACAAGTAGGGCTCTTTTCACACTGTGTCTTGTAGAGTCTGTGAGAGCTATAATTTAGGGTAGTTTCAGACATATAGCTCCAGTATGTTAGATGCTACTCGTGGCATGTGTCATAATAGGGTCTCATGTTAAAAAGTACCTTGCATGGCATATGTTTTTACTACATCCAGCTTGATGGAATAGCATGGCTCTGAGTCATTCCATCCAGCAAACCCTGTAAGATGCTGCTCAAATAGAGCCAGAAATAAGATTTTGGCATATTTTCGGTAATGTAGGTCTATAGATACATTTACTGTGTCTGTTAGAAGCTTATGCAAAGGATATAGTACATGTAACTGCTACCACTTTAGGAAAGTTGCCAAAGTAAAGGGATTTATTCACCTTTAGTCACATTTTGGTTGAATTGAAGGCTGTTAATTGTGAGGCAAAATGCAGCTATAGGTTAATCAATACATTAAAGAAGTGTCAGAGATTTCTAGAAAACCTATTGCTTGTGACTACATTAAAATGAAAAAATAACCAGTTTTCAGCTTTCTAGCCTTCTCCAACGGTCTCTTATAAGTGATGTCATGTTCAATGCTTAAAAGTCCGCGACCCAATTACTAGTGTTTACATGTACAGCACATTACGTAACTGCTAGGGCTAGTGATTGCCCCACGGTCACTTGAGCAAAGAACAGGGCCGGGACAATGGGTAGGCTAAGGTAGGCGACCGCCTAGGGCTCCACTTCATCCCAGGAATAAAGGGGGCGCAAAGAGGTATGGAGTGTGCTGAATATTACATTGGGAGAGGGTGGTGGGGGCGCTAGATGCCTTATTTGCCTAGGGCACCAGAATACCATGTCCCAGCCCTGGCAACGAATGTCAAATAAACGTATAGGTGCACGCTGTTGTGGCAGTCAAAAGCTATGCAAACACAAAACAACAGTAGAACTCTATAGGCACTAAAAACGGTCAGAAAGGACATAAGAATTTTTTGGAACAGCACTTCTGCTACTTAGGAATCTATGAAAAATTTTTTAGTTTTTTAGTACATTTTTTTATCAAAACAGTAAATGCCCACCTACCGTGGCAATGTGACTGCAATTCAGATGTGAACCTATGCTACATGTTACCTCTCTTGTTGTCTGTTCAGACCTCCACATTTCAGGGTTAGATTAAAAAACCTGTGCAGGGGGGTGGAGTGCTTAAGCCAAATGGGAACTAGCCACCTCCCCATACAGACAGTCTGTATGCAGTAATGCTGTTCCAAAAATTCGTATGTCCTTTTTGACCGTTTTTAGTGCTTTATAGAGTGCTACTGATATTGTATTGTGTTTGCATGAGCAATGAATGCGTCATCACTGCTAATGGGCCAGTGGGAGGTGGGGGGGTCACTAGAGCTCCGGCAGTGCTGAAACATTGTAGTGGAGAGGTAGGTACCCGTTAATTTTGCATTTTAATGCCGTCCCAGGCAGCATTAAACTGCTTTATTTTGAGAGATACATTCGGTAGGTATCATTTGGATTAAATGAAGACCTGTTGTCATCTTTTAGAGGTCTTACACCCTATTCACTTGTACCTAGTTGCTGTTTGTGTGGAATATTTTTTTAAAGGGTATTTCCTTTGGAGACGTTCCGGGGATATTCAGTGGACATGAAAATAAATGGAGATAGTCACGCACGTGCATGACTACTTGTCCATTATTTCTCTGCCTAGAGGCCACCAGTGGCAGCCAATAAATTCTATAACAAAAATAACCTTTTAACATTTGCTACTTTCAGTTTTCTGTCCCTTTACCCTCCCTGAACTATCTGTAACAACAGAGATATCCTTGGCTCTCTGTTACGGTTATCAGTGTGTCAAACATTTTTGGTTGAAGCTAGTGCTAATTTTGGAATTTGTCGCCGTACTGAAACCTGCCTGGAAATACTACTGGAAGAATACATAATAATGACAAATGACAAGGGAGGAGAACTGCTAAGGTGAAAATCCTTTCCAAAACTGAACTTTATTTTAGATCATCTCTTCCCATTTACTGGAAAAGGTTTATGCTTACTTCAGCTGTGCAATTGCAAATGTAGGCACTGACAAGGAATGTCTACAGATCAGAAGATTACCTGTCATTGGTATCATATTAGTCCATCAGCTATACCTCTATCGCCACATTGGGGAATTGGCATATTACTTACTTGCTGAGTCATGATTCCTCCCCCTGAATTGTTTTTATCACTCTCGAAAATCCTCACGGACAATGTACTTTACTACTTTTTGTTGTGCTTTCTATCGCCTCTTTAAAGTCAGTGCGAAGGACTTAGTCAAGATTGAAAGCCAACTGCTTCCACCTCTCCCATCCTTCACCTACAGTAGTTATCACATAGACAGGAATGGCAGAATTTGATTGACAGCTTCAGAGACAAGGACATTTGATTGACAGATATAGACAGAAGGACACTATATGGAGTAGGCCTGGGCGTCACATAGGAAATTGATTATGATCATGTTATATGGCATTTCTCCCTGAACTTAGGCTTCAAGCCCAGCTGGAGCCCAGATATTAACAGTTTATACAAATCTAAGCAATAGGCATATGGCTGTCTTTTAAATACATTTTACAGTTTTATAGACTTCCAGATTTTTACCCATATGTCATTGGGGGCACATGCTTCAGGCTATATCATGTTACCAGGTTATCAGGTTGTTTATATTTAGTTTTAGGGGACAGAAATAATAAGCTTAAGAAAAATAACCAAAAAGGAGAAAGCAAGAGCAGATGAAATTGTGGATGATCAGTGATTGATGAGCGGTGACTAATATGCTGTTTCCAGCTATTTTTAATTTATCTGGGTATCTCCAGAGACAGGCGCTCCATATATTAACACTCTCTGCTCCCATGAGCTTGGGCATTTAAGAATGGTCTCGGCAGAAGTGAATGTTCATAAAAAGACATCAATTACAAGCCATTTTAGGGATTTAAATGTAATCCAGCAGTGCTGCTTAACTAAATGATTCTTGAGAAATGATCTCCAGTGAATTAACAGAGCCGAGTGAGGAGAACTCACTATGAATCTAACTTAATGACTAAAGAAGATCAAATTAATTACAAGTGTCCATAGAGAGTTTATGGGGAAGCAAATCTGTGTTATCACTTCATGTAACTCTGTGCTAGTCATTAATGCCTTGTGGTTTATTGCAGTCATTTGTAATGTATATACAGTATTTATAAGGACAGTACTTGTAAGATCCCTCCAAAATACCAGTCTGGGCTTTTTGGTTTAGACTCAGTTCTCTGCACTGCTTTTAGAAATATATAGAAGTATATCGATTATGGTAAAAAGTTTATGATGTGACACTTACGGCAAAGTTATGATATGTGGTGTTACCCACTAATTTTGGAGAATTCATAGATGACTTGATTTAAAAAACTGCCAAGTTGAAATAGACTTGTCCTGTCTGGTGCAGACTGCACCAGGTTTTGGTGTACGACTGTTCATATATCTATAGAACAGGGCTACAACAGTTTTTGCCAAAAAAATGGCACAGCGCCCTTCATACATGTCACTCAGTGTGTTTTACAAATACACACGTGTTTGCAAAAAAAGCAGCTTTGATAGTTGCAATTTTGGTGCATTTTTAATTGTGTTTTTGGTGCAAAACCTGTAGTGGCCAGGTTGTTAGCAGGATGTCAATAAGGAAATAAAAAGCATTACATGCATTGACTTTTTTTTGTGGTGTTTATTTTACTCTTTGGTCCCATTTTTTTTTATGGTCAGTGGTACATTTTTTCCACACATAGCATAGCTTAGTTATGATGTTACTTCTGGCAGTTTGTGTGTCGGGGGTGGGGGGACTGTTAACTATTGTATTGTTTAAATTGGTAGTGAGTTTTACCTGGATATAGCGTTGATATTTGGTATTTTTCCACATTCTAAATCATATGAACAATGATTTGAACACAAAAGACCAAAAAATGTATGTACCTACGCATATTGGCATGGCAATAGATGTATGCTGTTTTTTAATTTTTTCCAGCAAAAAATGTCATGAAAATGTAAGTGTTAAGGTAGTCATATAATACATATTGTTCATTTCATAACATTAGGAGGGGACATGTATGTAAACTGTCTAGGTGTAAGACTTTCTTTGTTGCCCATAGCAACAAATCAGAGTTCCCCTTTCATATAATACAGTACTCTGAAAAAAATTAAGGGGAGCTCTGGTTGGTTGCTATGGGCAACAAAGAAAGTATAAGGGTACGTTCACACAATATACTGTGGCGCATACAGTATGCACCGCAGTACATCATGTCTTTTGGGAGCTCGTGCTGATACGCGCTTACTCCCTCAGCGCGAGGGGGCCAACAGCCCGCCGGCCTCATTGACATTCATTGCTTGCGGTGCGTATTCGCAGCGAATAATAGACATGTCACTTATCTTCCCGTGCGTACAATACGATCGTATTGTACGAGCAGAGAGAGGAGGCGCAATCCATAGTTATGAGAACTATGGATTACCGTAATTGCAGCACGTATCTCGCCATATTAGATTGCAAATACGCGCCAAAATTACGCCATACCCTTAGACCTACACGGTTTTCATACATGAGGCCCTAGATTTCGTCCTTTCAGCAGTCCTGATTTAAGGTGAGGTAATATATAGTGACTGAGGTGTGGCCGCATCCCACAGTACGACTGGATGTTAGCTGCTAAATGTAGCTTTATCTTTACTAGTATCTTCAAGATTAGAATCTGTTTTGAGGTTGTTCTGCTGGGTAGAGGTTCTTCAGATCATTTGGTGCCAAATAATAAGACATTTTGGCAGTGAAGCAGGAAAGAAGGTACTAATATATAGCAGAGGCACTATTATGTCTTTTCAGAAATCATATTTTCATTGTGTTAGTCATCTGGTTTTGATAGAAGGGTGCATTATGGTAGCTATTTAGGGAGACATGTAATAACGGGCTGCGCATGGGACATACTTGGACGTTCCTACATGAAAACAATCCAAAACACAAGGCCAAGTCGACCTGTCATTGGCTACAGCAGAACAAAGTGAAGGTTTTGGAGTGGTCATCTCAGTCTCCTGACCTCAATATCATTGATCCACTCTGGGGAGATCTCAAGCGCGCAGTTCATGCAAGACAGCCCAGGAATTTACAGGAACTGCAGGCTTTTTGCTAAGAAGAATGGGCAGCTTTACCATCTGAGAAAATAAAAAGCCTCATCCACAACTCATCCACAACTACCACAAAAGACTTCAAGCTGTCACTGATGTTAGAGGGGGCAATACACGGTATTAAGAACTGGAGTATGTAAACTTTTAATCATGGTCATTTGGATGTTTGTGGTTGTCATTACGATTTAGAAAGAGAAAACACAGTAGTTTGACAATAAACGGCTTCACCCCAACCACTAACCATGAGTGAAAAAAAAGTTTTTATGTTATCATTCATATTCTCTATAAAAGGCCAGAAATTCTGCCGGGGTAGGTAAACTTTTGAGCACAACTGTATGTGCCATTCCCTTGACATCACGGTTCATGCAGTTGGCACATTCTGACCACAGAAGAGAAAATAAACAGAGACTGTAGGACACAGTTGGCAACAGTGTAACGATGGTGAATACAAAGATGAGTGTGTATTTTTTTGCTTTGCAACATATGTTACAGAAATTCACTGAAAACGAAAACACTATTAATTGGGGTTCCACTAACAACCACAAAAATCACATATAAGGTGCTTATATGTTTTGTACTTTTGTAGTAGTGTAGTTTTAAGCATGTTTATGGCACCTATGCAGTCTATATTGTTGTGTGTACCCAGGGCGTAACAGGAAGAGCCATCGAGAGGTGGGACCGCCCTCGTAGGGGCGATTCTTCCGCCTGTTACTAGGGTATTATAGGGACTTTAATGTATTTACATTTATCCTCCTGATTGGATTAGTTGTCCCTATTTGGTTTGGATCTATTCATTCTACCTGCATAGGTGTCTAAGTATATATCCTGGTTTCTGTTAGGTGTTCTAGCTAGTCTGAACTTTTAATGTATATTTAATAAAAGTTATATTTTATGAAGAGGGTTTCTTTTTCCTGTGATTTTTTAACCCATTTTACAGCCCATTTTATTTTTTTTTTAAATTTAACTCAGACAACGCCTTTAATTTACCCAGCTGACTTATGATGTGATATGAAATAATACAAAATATTTCCAGATTCACAATATGGTGTAGAAACTTTTATGTGGCATTTGACTCACCAGTCTCATTACTAGTGTGAAAATCTGTCCCTGTTTGGTTTAACACCAATTCGACTAAACTTGCAAAAAAGAAAATTGGGTTCAGAGAAATGTTGCACTGGACTCAGAAGGGCTGCGGAGAGGCAAGTTAACCCTAAAAAGGCCTAAAAACCCTAACCTAAGGTTAGAGTTACAGTTATGCATGGAGATTTTTTTTTTAACAATTTCTGCCAAAATTAGGTTCAGGTCGACTTGAATCAAAGCATTTGGATTTCCGTTAAATTTAACTTTGATATGAATCCAAAGTGCAACACTACTCATTATAAACAAGTGTACAGAATTCAGACAGTCTTGAATTTCTGGCACTGTCCCAAAATGCCAAAAATAAAGCTGCTTTCTAGTATCTGCTGATTGGCTGTTTACCTGTACGTTATTCTGGTAGACAGAAGTGTGGTATAATTCATGAGATATATATGTTGTATTAAATATGACGTACATAGTACATTTCTATGGTCACTGATATAAGGTGGGACAATTTTACAGATAATTCTATAATTTTAAGGGTATAAAACTGTGGGATATTTTGTACAGTATTTATTGCTCTGCTGGCATACTCACCTGTCAACTTAAATTTAACCCAGTGATGTGCCTCCTGGTCCTCTTCACTGGTCTCCTGTCTTGGGCCAAACAGAACGTCACTGTTCAGAGCCTGGACTTACAAACAGTGACGTCAGATAGTGTCAGGCTGGGTTCACACGGCTTATTTGCGGGGCGTACTTACGCCCCGCAATTACGCTATGGGGACGGGGGGCAGGAGCGGGGGCGGGAGCAGGGGGCCGGCACCTCGCCGGCCATAGACATTCATTACCAGCGGCGCATATACGCCGCTGATAATTCACATGTCACTTATCTCCCCCCTCGGCGTATTCGCCTAGCAGGGAGAGGAGACGTAATCCATAGTTCTCTATGAGAACTGTGGATTACCGTAATGACTGGGACGTAATTATGGACTAAAATACGTCCCATTTTAAGCCTTGTGAACATAGCCTACGGGTGTGTTCACAAGGCGTGTTGAATTTGTGTTGGTATAAGTTTTTAGATGCATATTTGGATCCGTGTTTCAGACCCTAAACGTAACCAAACACGCATCTAACAATATGCAGTATGTTTTACATTGCTTTCAATGTTAACCATGCATCGATGTTCAGATGAGTGATCACGGATGTGTGTTTACATGCATCTTTGTGATTCGTCTTTCGGATCCATTCAAAGAATTGATATGTCAATTCTTGATCCATTTGATGCAGCAGGAAGCCCTATTTAACCCCTTAACGACCGCCCACCGACTGTTGACATCGGCTGCTGCAGGTCGTTCGTCTACAGCGACATCTTTTGGCGTCGCTGTAGATTTCGGGGTTTGTGGCGCCCCGGCGCCGCAGCAGCACTGGTATCAGGGCTGTACTACACAGCCCTGATCCCAGAGCATCTCCTACAAGCACTGGGGTGCGGAGGAAACGCTGTAACCTGGTGCTTTAACCCTTTGATTGTGGCGGTGAGTTACCGCAGCGCAATCAAAGGGTTCCCCTGCTCTGTCGGGTGATTGGAACGCCCTGTGACCTGACAGAGCCCAGGAAACGGCTGCACAGTCAGCCCTGGGGACCTAGAGTTGCCCCAGAGCTGTCTGTGTACTAAGCCAGTGACCAGGACACACTGTGTGTTGTACTAATCCCTGCCTGTGTCAGATTGACACAGATTATAATGTATTAGCATATATGAATATGCTAATACATTACTAAGTGGGAAAAAAAATGTAAAACAGTTCTCCCTTCATGAGATTTAAAAAAAAAAAAAACATAAAAAGTGTAAAAAAAATATAAAAAAATAATAAAATAAAAATATTTAATAAAAAATAGTTGTGCATACATTACACCCACAAAAAAAACCTACACATATTAGGTATCCACACGACCACACAAGCAAGTAAGCCAGCTCACCACTCTCCAGCATGGAGTTGCACGGATCCGCCCGGTGTTACAGCTTCCAAGATCCAAATAGTGGTAGATTGATCCAGCACATCCAAAGTGAAGTTAAAAGACCATACTTTATTGGCAATCCATTAAAAAAACATGTAGTAGCAGCACAAGGTAAGCTGACGTGTTTCGGGGAGACCAAGCTACCCCTTACTCATAGCAACTGTGCTACTTGCTATGAGTAAGGGGTAGCTTGGTCTCCCCGAAATGCGTCAGCTTACCTTGTGCTGCTACTACATGCTTTTTTAATGGATTGCCAATAAAGTATGGTCTTTTAACTTCACTTTGGATGTGCTGGATAAATCTACCACTATTTGTATCCGCACGACCGTAATAACCTGTAGAATTAATCTAACAAGTTAATAAGTGTGAATTGTGAACGGTGTAAAAAAATGTAAAAAAAAAATGTTTTTTTAAAATTAAAAAAAAAATTGCTTTTTATTTAAAAGTGAATTTAAAAACTATTCCCCCAAAAAGCAAACTTGTCTAAAATTTAAAAACGGGGCCCCAATACAACGGGTTCATGAAAAAAAAAAAAAATTTACAACTTTGAAACGCAAGGAGGCAAAAACTAAAAAAAGGGTTCTGGTCATTAACTATTTTTCAGGCCGGGAAATTAAAGGGGGTTAAAAAACTATAGAATTCGTTTCTGGTTTCCCGCCAAAACAATTCAAAACGTACCTGCATGTTGGATGCAAAAAAGGATCCCAAAAAAAGATCCAACAGCCGTGTGAAAATAAACCCCAACATTTACCGGCCCCAAAAAAAAACAAAAAATGGTGGAGAAAAGGGCCCAAAAAGGGGCATTTTCTGGTCGAACAAAAAAAGTAAAGAGGTATTGGGAAATTTTTGTTGTTTTTTTTAATTTCTTCCCGCACCCTGCACCGTACAGTAGGTTTTAAATTTAAAAAAAGGAAAATGGCCCAAAACTTTAAAAACATTTTATGTTGGGAAAATTTGGGAAAGCGATTATATTGTTTAAGTGCTTTGTGACATTAGTAGTTGTCCATGGGGGTTTAAAAAATTTTGTTTTGAAATGATTTAAGTGTCCCCTTTTTAATATGGTTAGGGGGAAGGGTAAAAGTGGGGAAATTTAAAAGTGGGGCTATATCTTTTTTGTAACAAGCACACTTATGCTTTCCAAAAGGGTTAAGGCCTGACGGGTTACTTAAACACATTCAAAATTTTCCCCCCCTTAAAGGGGGAAATTTTTAAGGCCGTGGTTTTACACGGCTTATTTTTCGGCCCGGGTTTGCGAGCCCGGGTCGCGCTCGCAAATCCGGTTTTAATTTAAGGGGGGGGTGCGGGGGCGGGGCGGGGGGGGCGGCCCCCCCGCCCCCTGACCCTTTCATTTTACACGGCGTATTGGGGCCCCGGAAAATTGTGCATTTACTTTCCCCCACGTCCGGCGAAATTTGCCGGCGGGGAGGGGCGACGGAAGTCCACGTTCTCTAAGAGAAAGGATTCCGTAATTTTCTCCACGGGTTGGCGCCGAAAAGCCGCGCAAACGGGGGGCAGTACTGTCCCCAAAAAAAAGCCGTGTTAACAAGGCCCCAACAGTAATTTTTCCCTTTTTAAAGTGGCAGATTTTATCAGGGCCCCGGCTGCAAATGCGATTTCTGGGACCTTTCAAACCCCATGTTCCTTGGGTTGGGGCCTGAGCATGGAAAATAGCCTTTTTTTTTTGGGTCTTTAGAAGGCAATTTAAATAATAAATGATTATTAGTTATTAGGGTTTTTTCAAACAGTACGTTTTTGGTGCATTTTTGATGCATTTCTTAAATGCATTTTTTGTGCAGGAAGGTGCAGAAAAATTTAAAGCTGTTTCATTGCGCATGGCAAAAACGCAGCACAAATCGCGGGAAAAAAAGCGATTTTTTTGGGAGCAAAGTAAAGTAATTAATTGCTGTTTCCTTCCTTTCACTAAAAAAAAGCATTTAAAAAACACCCAAAAAAGCACTGTGTGAAAGCACCCTTAAAGTTTCCCAATAATAATTTAAAAAATTTTAAATTTTGAAACAAACTTATTAAGAAAGAGTGTTTTTGTAGGAAAAACATGGTGCGGGGGGCCCCCGCCCCTTACACCCCAACGTACTGTTATTAAACAATGTAACATGTAAAACCTAAATTTTTGTTTTCTTCCATCCCCAAAAAAAGAAATTTTAATTTTTTTTTATGCAAAAAAAAAAAAATTTTTAGCAAACAACCCCCAAAAAGTTTTTTGTCCCCGAGCCAGAGCTTAAATAAAAACTACAGTGTTGTGGCTGCTTTATGGTTCTTGGAGCTAATATATTGGCGCTTAGCCAGATCAAGCTCTTTAATGCAATGTGTCAGTAGACGATCCATATGCAAATAAAATATGTCAACTGTGAGCAAATGTATTATCTCTTCCTACCATCACAGATGCCAGCGGTCTACGAGAAGTAATTTTGATAACCACTGGTTTAGTGCATATTAATAACACTGAATTAACTTTTGCTATTTCACGCTTTATTTTTTACTGCTTAAGACCATTTTGTGGTTCACCAGCAGTTTATTCCTTTATTCTGTTATTTCAAAACAGTTCCCATAGCACTTTAAATACTCCTTAAGTTCTAAAAGCCATGGATAAACACACCTCATTTTATTTCCTTCGCTTGTTGTCTTAACCCTTTGAAACCCCTAGGTCAAGCGTTATATATAGTATTTGTTAGGCAGGACAAACATTAGGCAACCCAGAACATTATACACATGCTTCTGACCTCTGTTCAGGTCCAAAGAAATCATATTTAAACATAATTTTTTGTCAGAAGATGACCTTTTGTTTTTTGATGAATAGTAATTTATAATTTTAGTTTTGCTTCCTCTTAGGATATGTTCACACGACGTCTTTGCGAGGCGTATTTCGGCGTGTAAGGCCATGTTCACACGGCTTAAAATGGGCCGTATTTCGGTCCGTAATTACGCGCCAGAGTGCGCCTATTACGGGCCGAAAACGGCCCATTCATTACGGTAATTCACAGTTCTCATAGAGAACTATGGATTACGTCTCCTCTCCCTGCTCGGCGAATACGCCAAGGGGGGAAATAAGTGACATGTGAATTACCAGCGGCATACATGCGCCGCTGGTAATGAATGTCTATGGGCCGGCGAAGTGCCAGCCCCCTGCTCAGTCCCCCACTCCTGCCCCGCCCCCGTCCCCCGGCGTAATTGCGGGGCGTAATTACCCTGCAAATACAGTGGAACTAGCCTATGTTTCTGCAAAAGCCCAAAAATGCCCCAGAACTTATAGTAATTATAGACGCAATTTGGTGGAAGTAGCAGCTTATCCAACAAACGGAGCAAAGTGGGGATAAAACCCAAACTTTATTTCCAATTCTTTAAAATGCAAGACATGGGGATGGTATATATTAGCGCTTGTATGGCACCCAGATTACCCTAATCATGGTGCCATACAACGCTAAATAATACATCCCCATGTCTTCATTTTAAAAGAATTTGGAAAAAAAGTTTGGGGTTTTTTATTACTTTGCTCCGGTGTCTTGGATGAAGCTGGTATTCCACCTAATTTGTTTCCCTTGGGGCAAAGGACTCCCCCCTCTCCCTAGACCTGGACTTTAAGATGATGGGTGAGTTGGTTGTACCGTTTTTGTTTTTTAGTAATTCATAGCTCTCGTTGAGAGCTATGATTACCTACTATTTTCCCCAATGTATCACGTGCAAGCAGAAGGAAGTGACATGGCATATTGCGTTGTGCAAAAAATAAAAAAAAAAAAAAAAAAAAAAAAAAAAAAAAAAAAAACAAAAATAAAAAAAAAAAAAAAAAAAAAATAAAAAAAAAAAAAAAAAATTTAAAAAAAAAAAAATAAAATCAGCATTCCGAAAGAGATTTGGTTTTTTCCAAGGTACAAGTAAAAGATTTCAATTGGTTAAAATGAAATTTGGACAGCGAATTGACATCCAGAATCGGCGTCTAACCTATCGTGAGAATGCCTAAATCAGTGAATTCTGTTTCCCGAATTACCTTTCCACGTCAACTTGTTATTATTTTATAGGAATTTTCAATGAATAGTAACAATTCCAATATAAAGTTAGAGGATAACAGATAACATAGGAACAACCAATACTCACTGATGGTTTAACCCCCCTTATTTTGACCCCCACGTCTGTAGGTCCGGGGTCAGCCAAAAACTCTTGTAGTCAAAGAGTCCAGACCCAGTTCTATGTCCATGTGGATGCCATAATGTAAATATCTAAAAATTCAGCAGCTCCGACAAAATGGCTGTCCCCATATTCATGTACTGTACAAATAAATCAAACAAAAACATTAAAGGGATTTTGCCACAAAATAAAAATTGCCCTGGGGAAATTGCAAATTAAATAAAATCATTTTCATTATCTTATTAAAAATTCTGCACCGTTTTTTTTTTAGTGCTCCCTTAGTGATCCCTTGTTTTCAGTGTCCAGGGGGTAGACCAGGGGTGAGACTCCTATCCGGTCAACATGCCAGACACATTTCCCTCTGGCTGTAAGAGTGTTCAACCCCGGGGCTGTCATTCTAGTTTCCTCTGGACTCCTTAGTAATTAGTCAAACAGTGCAAATAGATTAAAAAAAAGAAGAGGTATATGCATTGATAAAGAGAGAAAAAAAATCCACAGGTTTGTTTCCTGCAGGGATTGGAACCTAGGTCCCTTGTGCTGTGAGGCAAAAACTTTACCTCTAAGCTTCAATGTAGCTACTCACAGCTTTTTACATAAACAGACCTTTCTTTGACTAGAGTGGGGAAAGGCATGGTGATGTCATTTGCTGGGTCACATGATTTGCAATTCAAACAAATCACACACGCCCCCTTCTGAGCACACAGAGCTGAAGAGCTGAATGCAGGAGGTATGAAATGAGATTGTGGCAAAACCCCTTTAAAAATTAGAAAATAAAAAAAATGGATGTTTCAGCTCTGGATCTATTCATACAACTGAGGATACAGCTTTAACTTTCTAGTGGTGGAAATGCATTAACATTTTTTTATTAGGGAGCTGTTATGACTTAAAGTAACTATCCAGCCTCCTTAGTGAAATAGATGTAGGAACTGCATCAAGGGTGCTCAGTGGAATGGTTTCCAATCTCAGTAGTGAATAAAATAATAAATGCACAGCACTCCATCCTTATAGTTTGCAAGATTTATTGTTACATGTTACATTCAGTCATGTTGCTGTCCCAAAAATAAATATATGACCATGAGTACAGAGAAGCCAGATAACAATGCATGGGACATTTCGGCCTGGCATAGGCCTTCTTCAAGCCATATCTGATAAGTAGGGGACACAGAGGTGCTGAGCAGCAGCAAGCACTGCAGGAACCGAACACTCAATCCCCAGGCAGAAGAGCTACTTCAATATTTTTAATTGGTTTCCCAATAAATTAAATGACATGTTGAATTGGGCCATTAAAAGTACACTTTGTCCTGCAAAAATAAAGCCCTCAAGTATGTCAAACCGAAAAAAAAATAGGTGTTGAAAAGCGGGAATAAAAAATAAAAAAAAATCACCAAAAATTGTTACATTGTTTAACAAAGAAAGGTTAAAGAGGTCATTTGAGTTAGAAAAACCCTTATATGTAACCCTAACTGAGAGCTGCTACACTAGCCATGTGACCCTCTAATCAACTTGTTATTGGATAATCTAACAGACAACACAGATACAGTATATATGTTTTTCCTTATTAAACTTAAAGAGGTTTTCCCATTAATGGCAATGTGCTGCACAGGTCGCTCTCAGCTAGCTGCGAGCCCACCGTGCATGAGAATGAGGAGTGCGGTGCGTGTGGCTGTCCTTTCCATTCACTTATAAGGGACCACTTAAATATAGACGAGCACACTTACTCACCTACATTACGGTGCTCCCACAGAAGTGAATTAGGAGGGCGGCTGTAAGCGATGCCCTCCTCATTCTCATGCACGGTTGGATAACAGCTAGCTACGAGCAACCTGTGCAGCACAGTTAAGGAAAAACCCCTTAAAGTTTATTGGGGGAAAAACATTCATGAAGTCATTCATATTAATGATCTTACACAGGGATTGCACAGTAGAATATCGATCTTTGCAGATGATACTAAGCTCTGTAAAGTAATCCACACAATAGAGGATGATATGTTGTTACAAAGGGATCTGGATAGGTTGGAGGCCTGGGCACAGAAATGGCAGATGAGGTTTAACACTGATAAATGCAAGGTTATGCACATGGGGAGGAAAAATCCATTACATGATTACATGTTAAATGGAAAAACACTGGGTAAAAGTGACATGGAGAAGGACTTGGGAATCCTGGTGGACAGTAAACTTAACTGTAGCAGCCAGTGTCAGGCAGCAGCAGCCAAGGCTAATAGGATTATGGGTTGTATTAAAAGTGGCATAGATGCACAAGATGGGAACATTATTCTCCCATTATACAAGTCACTGGTTAGACCACATATGGAATATTGTGTACTGTTTTGGGCACCAGTGCACAGGAAAGACATTGTAGAGCTTGAACAGGTACAAAGGCGGGCAACAAAAATAATAAAAGGACTGGGAGGACTGCAATACCCAGAAATTTGAGCAAGATTAGGGTTATTTAGTTTAGAGAAAAGACGGCTTCAGGGGGACATAATAAATATGTTAAAATATATTAAGGGCCAATATAGAGATCTCGCTAAAGATTTGTTTATACCCAGGACTGTATTAAGAACAAGGGGGCATCCTCTACGTCTTTAGGAAAGAAAGTTTCTACATAAACATAGAAAGGGATTCTTTACTGTTAGAGCAGTGAGACTGTGGAACTCTCTGCCAGAGGGACTTGTCATGGTGAATTCACTAACAGAGTTCAAGAAGGGTTTGGATGCATTTCTGGAGAGTAATAATATAACAAGTTATAGTGACCAGGATTCTGGAGAAGGGTCTGGATACATTTCTAGATGTAATATAACAAGTTATAGTGACTACGATTCTGGAGAAGGGTCTGGATACATTTCTAGATGTAATAATATAACAAGTTATAGTGACCAGGATTCTGGAGAAGGGTCTGGTTACATTTCTAGATGTAATATAACAAGTTCTAGTGACTACAATTCTGGAGGGGGGTTGTTGATTGCCAGATTGGAGTCGGGAAGGAATTTTTGTCCCCAACATGACGACAATTGGCTTCTACCTCATGGGGGTTTTTGCCTTCCTCTGAATCAACACTTTAACACTTTAGCAATACTTTAGCAAAATGGGCTGAACTGGATGGACGTCTGTCTTTTTTAGTCCTGACAAACTATGTAACTATGTATGTTGTCATGTTTACAGTAGGGGGGGGACTCACTTTGCCACTACCAGGTTTGCTCCAAGGGGGTGTGACTAAGCAGCTATCAGGTTCTTCACAGAACCTTTGATGGTAAGGTTGGCTTAACCCTAATGGCCGCTTGGTACGACCTCAGAGCATTGGTAGCTGACTTTTGTAGGTTAGAAGTGGCAAAACAGGCACCACACAGACAGAGGATCAACAGAAAAAACAGGGGACAAGTAGACGTGCCAGGTACTGTAAGGTGGAGATAAACAAATATCAAAAAGGTGCAGAACAAGACAAACAAGCGCTGATAGAGACCAAGGTACAAGACACACAAACAGGAATGTAAAACCAGACAAGGAAACAGGACACACAGACTAGGATACACAGCCAAGGAATAGAGGTAAGAACAGGTTAGAATACATAGGCAAAGAACAGAGGCAATCTAGGAGCTCAAACAGGCTAGGAGCTCCGGACAAGCAAGGTACAAGGCAAGAACACATAATAGAATACACAGGCTAGGAATACAGGACAAACAAAGAACTATGGCAGGAACACAAACTAGGAACACAGGCAAGGATAACCGGCTAGGAACACAGGCTAAGAACATAAACTGGGTGACAAGCAAGGAGACAGGGCCCAGACCAGACAAGACATATACTTACTGGACAAGACAGGATAACAAGAGCCTAGGAAAACACCAAGACTCAGGCCAAGGTAGATGGGAGGAGCCGGCTTAAAACCCTCAGCCCACATTTGATTGGCCTTGGAAAATTAATACAGCAGGACTAACTAGGGATAAATACCCGCAGGGTGCGGTCGTTCCTCCTTTATAGCCAAGAGGAGGAATACGGGTTGCAGCCACAGGGTAGAGTAGCAGCATGCTCAGAAAGACAGGAAAATGCACAGTCAACACAGTAAGTCAGTGCCCGCCGTGAATAGCGAGCATTACACATGTCTCTGCTTTGTCATTCACAACTGGATAAACATTCTCAAGACATAGAAGGAAATTTGTTGGATTTGTTATCCCTATTTACTGATATAGTAAAATGAACATTTGCAATATTGAATGTCAGATTTTTACTAGATTTTTACTAGATTCTGATTTTTTTTCTTTAAAAATGTGTTTTGAAATAAAATTGGTAACTAATAGTCTTACCTGTAGCAGTGACTAAGTCACCCAATCTGAATATAACTTTTAAGACAAATTGCATGGAGCTTCTTCAGAATTGAGAATTGTTACATTTCCCCTTCAATTACTCCTCGTTCCCTGTGTAATAATGATGTTGTGAAAATCCAAAATAACCAGCAATGAGGCCTTTAACATGAATAATGTATTAAATTGATTTGTTATAACCTAACATAGAAAAGGATAAAAAGCGGTTTTGAAGGTCCCAACGGATACTCATCACATCCATATACATAGAAACTTGATGATAAAGATCTCTTTATCATCTTTTTTGAAAAGTAGCCCAAGGGTGTATTGGTGCCTATTGAGACTTTGTCTTGAAATATGTATTTTTTCACTGTTCTTTTTTGTTTATTAATTTATGCATAGGATACGTGAGGAATGAGCTACTGTCTTAAATTGGTAAATTATTACTATTAGTCAGATTTCCAAGTTAAAATACCATATTACAAAGAACTGTATGTATTACATTACTGATGTTACATGATTGATTAGGAATAAAATGCAAAGTGAACGTATATAAGTTTTTGCTTCTATGATCTTTCCTATGTCATAAATTAAGTTGGATAAAACCCCAAATAGATGGTTTTCTCTTTCTCTTAATATGAAGGTTAACTTGTTAAGAATATAAACCAAAACAAAATTTTTATGACTCAAAAATACTATATAAAATTGTCAAAAATCCATAATAAACTTTATTATAACAAATACATTTCACAAAACTGACACAATGTTTTTAATCACAGCTAAAAAACAGTTAAAAATCATACATAGTACAAAAAAGCATGACAGTATGTCACTTAAAACACTGGGAAAACAAACAAAATAAATTAACCACAATGCATCATAGTATAAATTACAGTAGTAACTTATCAAGTGACTTAAATATACACCAGATGGACTGCAGAAATTAATATTGAATGGTAAAAATATAATTACAAATGTAAAGTTATATTACCCAGGAATAAGAGACATGCGACCTGCCACAAACCGCCTTAACTTGTTAAGAACCTGAATGAATGCTATTCTTTAACATTAAAGGGAATCTGTTGCCAATTTTTTTTTTTACTTATTAAATCAAGCCCTTGATCCATATTCTTTTCCCCTCACTCGTTTTTATTTTCTGATTGTAGATTTCTCTATTCGGCCGTCTATATATGATTGTGGGGAAGACATTCTTGCTTGCACTGCTTTAACAGCAGTCAGAGAGATACTTTACAGCAGCTTCATGCCCATAGGATTCTTAAGACAGTTTCTGTCCCATAGACATCTATAGGATAGTTTTCACTGTGAAGGGAGGGGAGAGGGGGAGCTGTGACATCTCCTCTTGTGACTGGTGGATTCTGTGTTATCTGTACACAATGGTGTCTCCTTTCAGCTTGACCCTGCTGTTACGGATAATGAGCACACTGCTGAAAAGCTCTCTAAACAGAGCAGGAAGTGTCAGACGATTATTAGGCCTAGTGGCCAAAGTGAAAACTGCAGGACTTAAGAATTATTAAAAAAATATTGAAAGTGATCTGGAAAATTAAAAAAAACATAACCAAAAATTCCTAAAAAATGTGTTTAACATAAAAATGTGAGTTAAACAATAAGTCATTTTTTGATGACACATTCCCTTTAAGATAACAGATTAGTATGCATGTTTTTTAGAATGTAATATTGTACTTTTAGTGCATTTAGGACTATAAGTAGAGTTACGCTTCAGATTTGGGTCAATGTCAAATTCAACCCAAATTGAAGTGATTCGATTTGGTAAGTGAATTTAATTTTGTCACAAATCATCCAAATTCTATCCCCAACTTAAAATTTGATTTAGGATTAGAGTTTCTAAGGAGTTTAACTTACCTTTTAGTGTTGCTCTGGGTCTCGCGTTTCTCCAGTCTGCACATCATTGCATTTTCCTCTTGTGATGTCCAACATTACTTCCTTGCCCCCTATGTTTTGGGAACTGGAAGTGTCATTGTATGTAATGCACGATATCATGTCTGATGACACGCTTTCCACAACATAGGGGTAACCTAGAGTAACTGTATGTGGCAGGAGTGGCAGAAGGCCCAGAGCTATACTGAAAGGTAAGTTAACCTCTAAAACACCCTAAAAACCCAAACTAAAGGTTACACTTATGATTTGTATTCGTAAAATTTTCGAGATCGCTAACAAACATTTGTTTCAGTTTGGTCAAACCAGTGTTGAGCCAAATAGGGCCCTATTCGAGTAACACTGATTATAAGGATATTTATAGTTATTATTTTCTGGACAATCCCCTTTAGGTCAAATGGACATCACAGTGGGTGACTGCTATGCTCAGGATTTCCCTATTGTAGTTACTCTTGCTCTTCTAGATTACCGTGCATGCCCGTCTATCACATAGTAATACATTTATATAAATAGTCAAGGTATAGTACTATATTTCTCCTGCAGAGGCCAACTCTGGGGAAATACTGTATGTGCCCATCCGTAGAACATACATTGTTGTCTGGGAGTTTGATACTCGGGCGGCGAGTGTTGGACTGGAGTTTCTTGGGCCCACTAGTGGAACTATACAGGACATGAGCAGGGCCCCTTTTAAGTGCTTTTTGTAAGTCCAGTAATCTTTGTACATGCAGAGTTCATTAGGATATCTAGTGATTAGTTCTCATGTCAGCTTTAACTGAGGTTGTCCTCATCTAGACATTTGAGGCACTGAAATATTAGGTGTACATTATTATGTTACAACTTGGGCCCAGCGGAAGATACTCTGCTACTCTGGTGAGATAGTCTCATCCTGCAGGTGGCATATACCTGGTTGCAGCCATGAATGTGTTCGTCCAGATGGGATCGTCTGTTGAAACCTGTTTATTTTTAAGTTTACATTTTACAGCTTTTTAATTAGTTGCTTTTTTGAATGGGAGACTCTGAACTTCGGTGTATTAGAAGCTTATTTGCCAGTCTGTATTCACTTAGGGAGTAACATGAGGGGGACAAAGATTTGCAGCAAATACATAGATATCTACTATTATAAATGCACACAAAATACAGGCAGTCCCCAGGTTACGAACGGGACAAGGACTGAAGGTGTTTGTTCCTAAGTTGAATTGTATGTAAGTTGGAACAGCTATATTTATTAAATGTAACTGCAGCACAAAAGGTATTTTTAAGTTTTGGATAGTGCAGGAAAGGGTTTTTGTTTTGCTGTCTGTGGCCCTGTTAAGAAGACTTCACCTCCTAATCACTTCAGGTGCTGCTGTGACATGCTGGAACTTGTCGCTCCACAGCTACTGTCTGCTGTGAAACATGGAACTACAAGTGCCAACATGACCCATAAGTATCCATTTGAAACTAGGGGACAGATGTAAGTCGTGGACTGCCTGTATATGATGTTTTAGGGCAGCAGCTGTTTGCTTTAAAAATGTAAAACTAAAATGTTGAATACATACTTGCTCCTTGGGAGATCATTTTGTTGGCTGGTTTAGACACAGTTCAAAAGGGTTGTTCCAAATATTTTGTAGAGTTAAACTAAGGCCAAAATTCTGAACATGTGTTCTTTTTCTCAGAGGAGATGCCACACAAGTGCAGTAGTATTCTTCTCCTCTGCTTAGTAGTGGGCTAAAAGGCAATCAAAACACTACAAGCCTTAACTGGTGCTCTCCATAAGGAGAGATGTTCCCCTTCTCATCTCTTCTGCTAAGCAGAGAAGACTCTGTGGCTTTAGAGGCATCTGGTTAATTACTCCAGTGATTCTTCCATGTACCCATGGTTATTATTATTTATTTTAAAGTGGCGTTAATTCCATAAAATGTCAAAGGACAATGACAATGATAAATCACTTACATCTGGTACAGCAAGAGAGAGGACTCTGACCGCAAAGTTACAATCTACAAGAGAGGAGGACAGAGACAGAAGGTGAGGGGGCATGTTAGAAGCAAGGCTGAGCGTGCCTGTCTACCTTGGACACAGAGAAAGAGAAGGAGGGCACTGCAATTGTGCTTACTTGGCATCAGCTCTAAAAAGAAAACTATACAGAGCTACAATCTATCATTACTACTATACTGTCCTCAGACACATAGAGCTGGCGAGAGATTCCCTTTAAGGGGGTTGTCTCATCAGGGACAACCTACTCCACAAAGCGACATATGAGGTGACATGCCCATTGCCTCCCATCCCACTCTTAGCACCCCTGGTAATAAGGAAGAACGGTTTCCTCTTTCCAGAATGATTGATAGAACAACATGCATAGAAATGACTGGGTGGATCATGACTCTATTAATTCTAGAATGATATGATCATGAAAAACCAAAAAAAGCCAATATGATTTCATTATTAGATTCTCAGGTCTTTGAAAGCTCAGTATTCTCTATTAGAATTGACACAGCACATGTAAAATATATGTGTATATGCATTGGGCATGCAGCATGGTTATATTGCACAAATGCCCAATGCATAAATTTGGTAGAAAGCCAAGGCTTTATACAATAAAATGTTATATCATTATATGGGCTCTATTACTAAAATACATATTTTTACAAATCACCTCTCAGGGAAGATCTGTTAAAAAAATATGTCACACTCTATAGTATTACAAAAAAGTGAAGCACATAAAGGAGAACCTCAAAGATGAAGGCCAGGTTTGAAGCACAGTTTCATTAATACTGGATGGCAGGAAAGCAGCCAAGTGCCAGATAATGAGGAAGGAGTTGCATTTTTTTTAAAAGCTATCTAGTGACAGGGAAAACAAAAATGACATTCAGCTGACGAATAAGCCAAGTTTGACCTAGCCTTACGACCCCTGACAATCAATCTTACCTGCTACTTCATAAAGAATTATAGCTATGCCACTCACATTTGACTCTAGAATTTTACAATTCCCATTTTGTGCTTCTTTATCCTATTTAATACATGGCCTAAGAAGATAAATGTCTGTGAGCAGCAGATTGCACAGAACACAGGCTTCACATGAAAGTAAAAGAACAAGGTGGAATATGTACACTCAATATTCTATTGTCCATAATATTTTAGTCTGTCTGATGAGGAGATAGGGAAGAGATGGCTAGCGTAAGTTTTTTCTTATTCTTTTGTTCACTATATTCTATTGCCTGCCACTTACTGAGAAGAATCATCTGCGACATACACAATAAATTGAAACATTCCAGTCCCTCACTACATATCGACCTCATCCGTAAAGAATTTTAAAATTTCATTATAAAAGGACAAAATATTTCAAAAATAGTGAATGTGCTAGGGAGAGAAAGGTCTGATAATTGAAAAGCATATTTTACCTAATGTTTTTATTGGTGGCGAAATAGACTAATGTGTTATACTGAAAGCCTATAAGCAGCAAATAGCTATCTTCACATATAAGGTTAGATGATGCATAAGATGGATTGTTTGAATTGTTTATTTTTCTTTGTACTCTTCTTTTATATCCAAAAATATTAATCTTTACTGTACATTTTTCTCATAGCAGTACTCAAAACATACGTGGAAGAGAGAGGGTAAATTACAAAATCTCATTTGCTATGCAAATAGAGTGTGGGTCTAAAGTAATTTTAATTTACAGAAAAAGCTTGACTTCAGTGTTAGAGTAGTGTCACATGTGGCAAAGATATTGCCAAAAATGTATGCGACCTTCCAATTTATCTGAATGGGATTAGATTTCTGAATAAAATGGTGTAAAAATGTTTGCAACAATCTGCAGCATGTGAATATAATCCTTTAGAGGTATGCACTTGATGGACAAGTGTCTTTTTTTCAACTGTTCTATGTAACAATGTAACTATGTAAGATCATTTAATCAAATAGTAGCCTCTAACCTTAGTTAGTGGCAACCTTAATTAAAGGGGTTTTGCCACGATGTAATGTTGACGTGGGAACCTCCAAAATGGGTATTTAATCACTTTTCTAAATATATGTAATTACAAAAAGTGAAGACTCTGACAGCTACAGCATTTCTAAATCCCCCTTAGTTACCTGAAAGCTTCCACTAGACACGACCCAGGAGCTGACAGGCCGCGCTTGCGTGAAACACTTCTTATCTGATGACAGGCAAAATGAATGAGCTTTTAAGGCACCGGGTAGAAAGTGTAGTCTATGAGGCTGTGTCTTGCTGTATTGAGAATCCACTGTTGTACAGTTTATTATTTCACTTAAGTTTTGAGACGCTCCCTTATTCCTCACTCCTTACTCACCCCCTCCCTCTCAGCCCTGCAGCCTTCATGACTCAGCGTGATTTGTTGACATTCTCCCTGTGCTGATAAGGAAGGTAAGAAACTTGTGTCCTGGCAAATCCCCTTTAAGGTCATTGCTGTATCATCTAGCTTCCATGGTGTAGGTCTGCATATCCACCATAGTATTCATTGAATATCTATTACCAACTGTCTTTGCTATCCATTCTGCCATACGGCAACCAATGACCAACCAAAATTCATAGTAATCGATAGCTATCCCTAGAAACATAATTACAATCCGTGCAACATTCATGATCACACTTTACTTTGGACCATCTTATCTTATTAAATCTTATAATAGGAGTTGAAAGGCTTGGTTACCATTGTTTTTACATAGTCAAGTTAAATTCTTCCTGACACACCTGCCAACACCAGTAGCTTCCCATTTTTCCTCAGTCACATA
This sequence comes from Phyllomedusa bahiana, assembly GCA_025379985.1. Taxonomy (NCBI): domain Eukaryota; kingdom Metazoa; phylum Chordata; class Amphibia; order Anura; family Hylidae; genus Phyllomedusa; species Phyllomedusa bahiana. The sequence continues at coordinate 5,889 of JAODAL010023919.1, read as the reverse complement.
GCTTACAGTATATCACTATAAACTTTACTACCTGTGCTGTTCTAAAAATCAGGTTATTGGTGTACTGTTTTCTTGATCATACCTCTATTTGCAAAGACCGCCAAATAATAGAAGAGTAAAACATTACAGTCCCCTCAAGTTTTATACTCATGCCCTTAGGCTAGGTTCACATCTGCATCGGAAGTTTTGTCTAGAGCCCCTGCCACCAGATCCGATGGGGTCTGTCAGGTTTCCATCACAGTGTCCGTTATTTTAATGGAAAAATTTCCGCAGCATGCTGTGCTATTTTTTTCCGCCATTTTGACTGATAGATTTTTTTCTTTTCTGACTGTAGATTTTGTAATTCTGTTGTCTGTATATTATTATGGGGGCTGCCATATTGCCTGGGCTGCTTTTAACAGCATTTATAAAGATGCTTTAAAGCACATACATGGACATACAGTTGAAACCAGAAGTTTACATACACTATATAAAAAGACACATATAGTGAAGGAAATAATTATTTGATCCATTACTGATTGTGTAAGTTTGCCCACTGACAAAGACATGAACAGTCTATAATTTTAAGGGTAGTTTAATTTTAACATTGAGAGATAGAATAATCAAAATAAAATCCAGAAAATCACATTGTATAAATTATATAAATGTATTTGCATTTTTCTGAGAGAAATAAGTATTTGACCCCTACCAACCATTAAATAATTTTAATAATCCTAATTGACCTAAAATGGGTAAGGTTTATTCTGATTTCATGTCAGATAGTAAGAAAAAGATGCATATGTGTCTTTTTATATAGTGGATGTAACTTCTGGTTTTAACTATATGAGCCTGAGAACAGGAGCAGAACCATTGACTTCTATGAGAGAGTTTTCTAGACATGCTCATTAACCTGGGAATAAGTCAATGTTCAGGAAGGGAGAGAGGATGAGCTGTGATAATCTACTATTGTGAAGGGTGGATCCTGTGTTATCTATATACATTGGTTTCACCTCTCAGTGTAATCCTGCCCATGCTAATAGTGAGGAGACTTCTGAAAATCTCTCTCTACAAAACAGGAAGTGTCATACTATTATTAGGCCTAGTGGCCAAAGTGAAAACTGCAGGATTTCAGGATTTTTTAAAAATATTGATAGTGAGTTAAAGTTAAAACCAAAAATGATTAAAAAATGTGTTTAACATAAAAACATAAGTATTCCCTTTCAAAGAATTTGAGATGTTTATTGGCTTTCCATTATAGCTAGTTTTTTTTGCTGAGCAAATTACTTGCTAGCTGGTAAAAAAAAAACTGAAAAAATAAACATTGCCACATAGTAGCTGCTCATTAAATGGATATTCTAAATTTTTGAAAAACCACACATAAAGAAAGTAAAAAAACAACAAATAGAACATATTTGCAAATTCGTCATTGCTGGTTGCTGATATATCACTAGTCCCCTGTTGATATTTGTTTACTTTGCTTAAGTGGTAACATACTAAACATAACATTTGACCTGATAGCCTGTAACTGGTTGCAATGTCAATGTCGGCATAAACGGCAGTGCTTATGTCAGTGCTGTTCAGGATTTATCAAAAGGACAGAAAACTCCTGTGATGAAAGCTTTAAAGGTGTTGTCTCACCATGCTGTTTCACAGAGCCACAGGCAGCTTCAGTTTTATGCTTTCTTTACTCTTCCTGGGTAGGCTGTGGGTGGCCCTAAAGCAATGATTAGCATATCAGCTCTGTATTCTCAGATCTACTAATTGCACTGACATGACTGCAGGAGATGTAATCTATAGTGCAGAGGGCTACACAACCCAAAGTAAACAATCGAAATTAATGAATCTTCTTTGTTTGTGATAGATAACACTCTGTTCTTTAGCTGCTGTCTGTCCTGTGATGACATTACTCCCTTCTCTCATAGAAAACAAAAAGCAGAGAGAGAGAAGGGGAGAGCAGAATGGTAATTAGAGAAACCTGTGTGCACTCAGAGCAGATAAAATCTCTTCTATTGACTTACCAAAGTAATATCAAAAGAGGAATAAATTTAGAAAAAAGTCTTGGTTAACGTTCTCTACATGTTAAAATCTAACCTTTAGAGTGAGAAAACCCCTATAAATGTGTTGTTATGATTCAATTAATTATATTGTATGTATTACACTCAGTGTAATGCTGCGAACCTCAACGAGAAGGTCAGACTAATACTATACTGTGCTGTACTAAACTAATCAAGCGTTATTACCAGTGGCTGCAATCAACAAATACAGTCAGTGGAAAACAGCAAACACTAGGCTGACACTGATAACCTTTCCTTTGCAGTGATATGCCATGCAACTTGGAATGAGGGATACTGGTGTTATTGCTCTTTGAGGGATCCAGTTTTTCGTTTTCTTTTCTTTTATTGTCTTGGAAGGTTGGCTTTATACCCTAAAGCTGGCTTTATTGTGCTACAGTTCAGAAGCTCCTGAGCTGACCACAGGGAATTTTCCTAACCTTTATAGAGAAAATATTTTTAGTGACTGTGTTTGAGGCCTGGCAACGGCCACTGTGTTGCAGCAAGAAAAGAAATTAGATAGAAACATATTGCTGGAAAGATGTTTTCTCAAATATAGAATCTGGAAGTCGCTTGCACTTTTGCTTTTATTGATGTCTGGTGCAGGAAAATAGTTGTTTTAGAAGGTAAAGGGTAATGTTAAAACCATTGAAACTTTAGCGTAAGTTCATGCTAATTGTGGTTTTGTCTCTAATAAAGCTAAACAGCTTCCAAAACAACAGCGGCAAAAAGATCTGCACAAAGTCACATAAATGTGGTGATGTTTTATTGTGTTCTTTAGATTTCTGTAAATAATACAGTATTGCTGTACACATTTATCCTTCCAGTAGGATTTTACAAGCTTTTATGAAATTGTTCTGCCACTGAGTACACTTATATCGTCTTTGTTATTCAGCTCATAAATGAACAAAGAACCCGCAAGAATCTCTTAGAGCGTGTTCGCACAGGGTGGATACGCTACAGATTTTCTGTGTAGATTTTCCGGTAGAAATTTGGGGCAGATTAAAATTTATCAGCAAAATGGGGGAAGTTTTAAAACAAACCCCTTTTTCCCCCCCGTTGTGAAAAAAAATGGCACGGGTCCACAAAAAATTTTCCATTAAAATTTTTTTGGGTTTTTTTTTTGCTGTGGTTTTTTCGGCTGTTCCCACAAAAAACCACCCTCCAACTGAAGCCTTTAGAAACATGCAATATTTTTTTTTTTTTTTTTTTTTTTTTACAGGTGCCATTTATTTAATTTTTAATTTTTACCATAAGTGTGTTATGGCTTGTTTTTTTCTTCTAAGGAATGGGTTTTATATTTTAGTGGCACTGTATAGCTCTTCCAATACGAAATAACAAAACAGTGATTCTGGCAGTGTTTTCTTGCTGTTTAATCATTATGCTGTTCACTATGCAGTGAAAATAATAAGTTACTACTTTTATCTTATTGGTCAATACGACTATGGCGATACCAAGGAACTTGGGCCACATGTATGAAAACTGTCTAGGTCTAGGTCGAAAACTCCCTTTGTTGCCCATAGCAACCAATCTTACTGCTAGAAAGTTTTCACACAGAAGGCCCCAAATGTGCATGTGTGCTGAACAAATGTCCATTATGCAACATAAAAAGGATGCACTTTTTTTTCTTTGCTTTGTTTTTTGGGATGAAAAAACAATAGGAATCCCGGGGAAACCTTAAAAAACCTTCTCCTTTTTTGGGAAAAACCCTTATTAAAAAAAGCCTAAAATTTTGCCCCCCAAATGGTAGCTTATGATGCAGAGCGGATGGAGGGTTCCCCCGGGTTTTGGCTTACGCGTTTCAAGTCCAAGGGACTCTTTGATCACGCTTTTGATCAAGAAGTTTCAGTTTAAAAGGGGGTTTCATTTCCCTTGAATTTTTCTGAATTCAGTCCCGTTTTTTGGTTTTTACTTGAGAGCTATGGGCAAAGAAGCAAGAATCTAAATTTTTATTCACTATGGTCAACATGTATGAATGGGGCGTATAGAGGCCAGTTCTAAATAGCTTTAAAGATGACTTGTCACCCCTTGCTGAGGGGCAGAAAAGGTAGGTCAAAACATGGGTGTTTCCAGTGCTGTGTCCCCCCTTTTTTTGTAAGATTCCTGGAGTTTTAGGGGCAATTTTAAAGCTCAAATTGCAGTTTTTGCCAAAAAGTGTCATTCAAAGAGTAAGTTTTTTCAAAATCGCCCACCCAAGGGGAAAACCCCCCCCACCTTTAATGATAAACCCAAAAACTTTGAAAAGTAAAAAAGTCCCCCAGGGAAAAAAGGGGGGGACCTGGGCCCTTTTTGGGCAGGATGTGGGCCGGACGAGTTTTATTTTTAAAAAAAATTATTTTTTAATATAATCCTGTCCCGGGTTACTTTTCCCGACCAAAAGGGCGCCCGGTCCACCCTATCCCGAGACTTTTTTTTTTTTCTTTTATCGGGCTTTATTTTCAGAAAACCAAAGGGTGCCGTGAAAGGGCGACGCAGACATCCCCCCCCCGGGGAAACCCCATTTAAAAGTTTTGTGCCTCGGTTTTTAGCACAACCAATCTGGTGAGTTGGCTATCCTATATATCTTTTTTTTCCTTTGTGGTTTTTCCCCTGTTGTGGCCCCTCTTTTTTTTCTCTTTTTTTACATATTTTTGAGAATAGTTTGAAAACATGTGAAAAAAACTGTCAGGTGGGTGGGGTTGCCTTTTGGGGGGTGGGGGGTAACAAACCCGGGTCATGTTTTGAAATTTTAGCAATTTAAGATTTGCTTTTAAAAAATTTCCCGTCTTATAGATTTAAAGGGCACAGCACTGGGAAAAGCTTCTGACACTAGCTTTGTTTCCCGTCCTCCAAAAAAGGGGGGCATAAAAACTATTTTGCAGGTTTCCCCTTTAAAACCTGTAGAATGGGGCCCGTTTTGACGGACCTGTTTTTTTGTAGTTCAGAATTTGGCACATCGTTTAAAAGAATTTCCCGTGTAAGTCTATCTGTGCCCCCATTTGTAAAAAAAACTCCCCAGATTTTTTGGGCAGCTTGGGCCATGCTTAAATGTATATAAAATTTAAATGTCGTGAATAGAAACTAACCCTAGTTTCTATTTACTGACATGCTATTTTTTAAAGTTTTTCTTTTATTTTATGTGATGGTTTGGAATCCCCTGATAATTACTAAAAATAACGAGATTTTTTGGTAGATGCTTTTTTGGTTAATTTCATTTTTATTATTTAATTTAATATTTTATTTTTAAATTTATATAATTTTAGAATAAATGTTATAGATAATTTTTTGGGGGGGGATATTTTTAACATTTAATATTTTATTTTATTTTTGTATTTAAATTTTTATTTTTTAATTTTATATAATTTTTAAAATTATTTTAATTTTTTGTATTTTTTTGTGGTTTTTGTTTAAGAAATTTAATTTATATTTTTTTTCCCCAATTTGGCCCAAATCTTTTTCAACTACGACCCAATCCAAACTTTATGTAAAACACTTTTAATTTTTGTTTTACCTGTTGTAGCAGTAATTTCGTTTTTAGTTTTGCCATCCCCCAGTCTTAAAAAGTGTAGAAACATACCCGATATGGTGTGGAAATCTTGGGGCGCATTTTTTAAAAAGGCGCGGGGGGGACCAAAATGAGCCTCCCTTTTGGAGGGGTTTCTGCTCATACATATAGAGAACAGGGCTTCACCTTTTTTGGGCTGAAAAACACCAAAAATTATGGCGTTTGCCCCTTTCATTCATGTCCCCCCAAAAATGTTTAGCTTTGGGTTTCCTTTCTTTTCCCCACTATACCTTAAAACCAAAATTAAGTTGAGTAAAAATTTTTTTTTTGCAGCTTCAAGCATATGAAGACTATACACCCGAAATTGGCAAAAGA